>MU399938.1:0-103385 GCA_022578945.1 Hypoxylon fuscum | reverse complement strand
AAAATAAAAACAAAAAAAAAAATAAAAATAAAAATAAAAAATAAAAATAAAATAAAATTATAAAATAATTTATATTTATTTTAAAATATATTTTAAAATTAAAATTTATATAAAAAAATTAATTATAATAAAAATTTTAATATATATTTTATATTATATAAATAATATTAAAAAAATATATAATTATTATAAATATAATTATATAATAATAATATATTTTAAAAATATTATATTTTTTTTAAAAATATATATTTTTCCGATTATTAATAATACTTATATGCCGTATGTATGTAGTAAGGCATATTTGTAAATGCATACCTACATACATGTATGTGTGTAATATTCATTCCGACATTTAACCGGCTAAGGGATGTCGTTTTACGCACCTGCTCTGTAATACCCGTAAGCATTTCTCAATCCCCCCCACCTTCCTACGACCTTTTTTTCTTTAATCTAACCTATGTACATACATATGTTCCAAGAATGTACCTGTACGAAGACTCCATAGTTCGTCCCTAGTGCGCTAGTTCTCTTGGCATGTAGAGTACATCAGAATGCGGGCATCCCCCATCTCCATTTCGCGTGCCTGGCGGCTGCGGTGTTTTATAGTTTTAGACACTTGTTGTAGGGATGTTCCTTGGTCTTGACTTGAACTTCGCCTTGGCTTCGCTTGGAGACGTTATCTTTTTCCTCTGCTCTGCTGTTGATCTTGTCCGTTATTATACAACGATCATATACCGAACCAAACCACGACGATAATATCATACCATGTAGCTGTACTGTAGCAAACATCCCACTTATTATGTAGTGTATACTTGGGCTTCCATCGTCAAACCACTGTCGCTGTCACTGTCACTGCTACTGCCACTGCCACTGCCACTGCCACCGCCACCACGCGCGCGCGCGCAGTACAGTAGCTGTGTGCTGATGATGTCCCCACCAATGGGGTTAACCGACGTGGGCATATTTGACCTCCTTGATTCTGACCCTCGACCGACCTTTGTTGTCGCCGCTACCACGCCGACATCGACACCTTCACCTGCGCCTACACCGACCGAGACGTCAAATAATCCGACCTACGCCAACCCCGCATTGCGCAAGAACACGTCCCTGCACGAGAAAGTTGTCGAGCTATCCCGGTCGCGTCGTAACTGTTTTTGGGATTGGATCACCACAGGTTGTCCCGGCCCCGACAGCCGCGGTACGGCCCGTTGGTTCCTGTTCGAGGATATATATTGGACTCGGGTCGTAATCCGAAACGAGTGGCTTGTAATTAGTAGCAACCATGGTGGATTGTCACCGGACGAAGCCGTACGTGGTGGGCCCCCATCCCATAACCGGGGCCATAGCCATAGCCATAGCCATAGCCATAGCCATAGCAACAGCAACAGCAACAGCAGCAGCAATAACCTTCTGCACGAGGTGACGGGGTCCGTGGCTTTAGGCGACGTCGATCATGGTTGGATACCGTCAGACTTTATGCCGGAGCAGGAGTCGTTCGTTCACGTAATCAACACGGTCGACTGGGCCACGACACCTCTCGGCCCCTTTCCTCGTTGGCCTGCTCTCCTACAACAGACCTTCAACCAAGTGCTTGCCGACTCGAGACCGATTGTCATATACTGGGGCGAGAAATTGACTACGCTGTACAACGAGGCGTTCAGCAAGCTCTGCGTCTCTAAGCACCCAGGCCTGCTAGGGAAATCCGTCGAAGAAGCCTGGCCAGACTTCTGCGACAAGATCAAATCAGCCATGTCTACCACTGCCTTGAAGCGTCGTGCTGGTCACGTGGAAGAATGGCACTTCTTCGTAGAGAAGGCCGACGGGAGTCCCGAAGAGACATACCTCAAGTGGTCTATCATTCCTATAATTGAGAAGAACCGGTGCCTTGGTTTCATCCAACCTATACAAGATACCACTTCCATGCGACTCTGGGAGAGACGTACCAAGATGCTGATTGATTTGGGCGACATGCTAGTCACCGCTCGTGACGTCAAGTCATACTGGACCAAGCTTATCCAGGAGCTCGAGGCCTGCCAACCCACCTACGATATACCCCTTGCCATCCTCTATTCCGTCGAGGATGAAGGAAAGGTGTGCCAACTAGAAGGTTGTCTGGGTGTTCCAGAAGGTCATCCTATAGCGCCACCAAAGCTGCAGCTCGACGATAGCAACCTGGGCTTGGCCTCTTCGTTCAGAAAAGCTCTCGAGTCGCAGAATCCATTATTGCTTCAGGTAAGAGACGGGTCCCTTCCCGAATCTCTGCTTGGCGCTCTACACTGGCGTGGGTTCGAGGATACCTGCCGCGAAGCTGTAATTTGTCCCATACGGCCCACCAAGGAAGAAAGAGTATTGGGTCTGCTTTTGCTCGGCCTCAACCCCCGCCGGCCATACGACAATGACTACCAACAATACATCTCCTTGCTCGGCCAAAAGCTAACCACGACCCTGGCCTCGACCGTCCTCCTCGAGGAGGAAGCACGGAGAGGTCGCAACATCGCCGAGCAAGCTGCCTATGACCAGGCTATGCTAAAGGAAAAGCTCACAATGCAGACCAAAGAAGCTACCGAGTCGGTCCAGAAATTCCAACAAATTGCCGAGTTCATTCCGGTCGGCATGTGCTTTGGGAATCATCGTGGTAACATTCAATTTGCAAACGACGCCTGGCATCGCATCACCGGTGCCCCCCAAGTTAATCCTCTTAGTCCTGGTGGTTTTCTATCTTGCGTCATTGAAGAAGATAAGCCCAACGTGGAGAGAGCATACGAAGAGCTTCAGAGGACTCTTACCGTCACTATTGAGTTTCGAGTTCGGAGGCCGGTACAAGATAACTACCCCCTTCAATACCCGATTGGAAGTTCTCCTAGTTTTGAGAAGGCTGGCTTGGACCTAGACGCAGATGACGGGGGCGTGCGACACGTCTTGGGTTCCTTGAAAGCCGAACGTGGCCCCGATGGCAACATCAACCAGGTCTTGGCCTGCTTGACAGACGTGACCCTGCACAAAAAGGCTGCCGAGGAAGCCATTCGAAAGGCTCAACAAGCCGAGAATCTCAAGCGGTAAGCACGCGCCACGAATTTCTTTCCTTTCGTCTCCCTTCTCTAGTACCCCTCAAACTACAGGTGCTGATTCTAGATGCTACAGGATGGCGGAGCTCGCAACCGTCGGTATGTATGATATGGCCCTCGACGGCCGGTTGCTTGGGGCAAATAACGTCTTCTTCGAGATGTGTGGGTTAGAGAGGGTCGACCTCTCTCTAATATCGATCAAGCCGTTCGAAACGTGTGTCGTCGAGGACGACTTGCCGGCTCTAAAGAAGACTTTGGTCACACTCGTCGAGGAGTGCAGGTCGCAAACAGCGGAAATCCGATTAAAGACGCAGTGGACTGAGACGGATACCACCGGAGACCAAATTACTGCACCTCGTTGGGTTCTCGCTACCTTTATGCCGGTAAGCAACTCGGAAGGTGTCATACAGACCTTTACAGGCTGTCTCAGCGATGTTTCGCTACAAAAGTGGCAATTTGAGAAGGAACGGCAGCGGAAAGACGAAGCTATCGAATCTAAACGGCAGCAAGAGAACTTTGTCGATATGACCTCGCACGAGATGCGCAATCCTCTAAGTGCCATCATACAGTGCGCTGATGCGGTTATCGGATGCCTTACTAAGGTACAGGAGCTGGTCCATACACCGCCGGCTAGGCCTGACAACAACGGCAGTGTCTCTGTCACTGATTGTCCACCAGGAATCTCGAAGGAAGGTGGCGACCTGCTGAAAGACAGCATAGACAATGCAGAGACGATAATTGCTTGTGCTCAGCACCAAAAACGTATCGTCGATGACATCTTGACCATGTCCAAGCTGGATTCCAATCTCCTGTCCATCACGCCAATTACGGTGGACCCCATTTCCATCGCCCAGGAAGCATACAAGATGTTTGAGGTGGAAGCCCGTAGAGTCGACATTGACCTGACTATGGTTGTTGATAGATCGTACACTGAATTGAACATCGAGTTCCTCGATCTAGATCCCTCTCGGTTGAAACAGGTCCTCATCAACCTGTTAACTAACGCCCTGAAATTCACCAAGAATGGCCCGACGAGGAATGTGTCAATTACCATGAGCGCTTCCAAGTCCCGTCCCGACGACCGCAGCTCTTCCGTCCAGTTCATACCACGAGTTGCGGACGTAGCGTGGCAAGCAGACGGGACGTCTTCGCCAGTTTCCGACGAGAATAGGGTCTACCTCATGTTTGAAGTCAAGGATACCGGACAAGGCCTGACAGAAGAGGAAAAGTCGTCTCTGTTTCAACGCTTTGTACAGGCCAATTCGAAAACCCATGTAAAATATGGAGGTTCGGGTCTTGGACTGTTCATTAGCCGCAGACTGACGGAGATGCAGAATGGCGCTATTGGGGTCGCGTCTCATCCTGGTCAGGGATCGACCTTTGCCTTCTACATCGAAGCGCAGGTGCCTAACGAAGAAGCCTTCAGAGAGGCCCGAGCAGCCACCGACGCCGTTAGCCAGATCCTAAAATCAGGTAGCACCTTCAACAAAGGCAAAGGGGCAAGCAAAGGACCGTTCACCATGGCAAAGCCGACCAAGAAGCTGCTCGGACCACAGATCGAAGGTGTACTCCTAGTCGAGGATAATCTCATCAACCAGCAAATAACGCGTCGTGATTTGATGAACAGCGGCTGTGCTGTCGAAGTGGCTAATCACGGGGTAGAGGCACTGGAGAAGCTTGAGAACACGAATCGCGCCGGCGGACAATTTCCACTAAATCTAATCTTGATGGATATTGAGATGCCCGTGCAAGATGGCCTCACTTGCACACGCAAAATCAGAGAGCTGGAAAAGCAGGGTCACTTTAAGGGCCCGCGGATACCGATCATCGCAGTCAGCGCCAATGCGCGAATGGAGCAAATCATGGAGGCCAAGGCCGCGGGATGTGACGACGTACTAGTCAAGCCATTTAGAACTCCCGAGTTGATCGAGAAGATGATGATGGTAACAAAAGTGCTGGAGAAGCTTGGGTGAAGAGCCCGGTTGTCAAAAGCAATTGTTATCTCGCTACGACTAGGAATTGAGCATCCTTGTTGCTTGCCTCCGTGGGACGCAAGCGAAGCTCTTTTGATCGGTCTCGGGGGTTTGCACTTTCCCCCCCTATTCTCTTGAGTAATCGTTGTTTGCATTTCGTCATTGGATAGGCAGTGTCAGCATGATACCACGGGAACAATAGCGACTTTTCTTTATTAGAGAAGAGCATGCATGGGCTTGGAGTTTTGCATGTCATCATAGGTTTAGTGTCGCCGAGTGCATCGAATTCGTGGCTGCTAGAAGCCATGCATCATAGACTAGATAGCTGCCGTTAATATTGTATTTGTCCATGGATAGTGGTAGTACATGTAGGTAGACAAGGACCTGCGAGGTCACAACTCTACCTAAATTGCTTGCTATAGCAGCCTCGGCGAAGTCCTTCTTGATTTCGACTGTCATCCTATCGTCAGCATCAACTTGCTTTTGCATCAACGGCAGGAATCCGCCATTGCAGAACTTCAATTTACACAGAGCGTCCGAGACGTCGCACCTGACGGTTAGGTGAGCTGCATCGTGCGGAAGAAAGGTTTCCACTAGTTCTTACGTCGTGTATTTCTGCAATGCCTCGTACAGAGCTAGATTTACTGGTAGTCTACGATGTGTGACGGCAGCGATAGAACTTCCTCGGAGGAGTGGGATTAGGACCGACGGCGTAAATATCCGATCCCTCCCGTGCAAAACGGGTTGCAAATCTGTTTGCTATCTTACCTAGGTCCTTAGATTTCTCGGTCTGCGAGAAACACTCCGACACTACTTTCACATGCTTACCGAATATCACGGCATAACTCATCATACAGGCAGTAAGTATTTATGCAAGTATGAAGAATAGGCATATATGAAGCTAGCGAAGCTGCCAAAGGCGGATTGCAACGAGCTTTGTGTCTGGGACGAAAAACAACAAATTCTTGATTCTGCGGACTACCCAGGGTGAATCCTGAATACCTTGGTAGGTAACTTTGTATACATCTAAAGAACCTCGACCTGAGTTACCTAAGTTAGGTACAATAGGTACTAACATAACAGCCTTTGTCCCACCTGTTTCTTGAGCTACTTACTAATATATGTGATACTCTCTAACAGCATGTCTCGGGTAAGTAGCCCACCGTCTATCTACACAGTACAATAGTCTCTATGTTAGGTAAGACGACATGGATTGTCCTTGCATCCCTTCTTCTCCTGGTCCCCGGGCTCATCTCATTCAACTCCAGCCGAGACTCCTCCTCGTAATCGTTTCATGTCTAGTAAATTATGGTAAATCCGAGCAACGGCGGACTTAACCATGGTCGACGACGACGAGATCGTCAATGCATCAACAACAAGTAGGACAGCATGGTCCTTGTTTCCTCAAATCGTCATAATGAGAAAAGAGCCGAGAAATTGTGCATCGGCTTACCGCGTATACTTACCGAACCATGAGGGTGTTTGTTCCATTAGCAGATGTTCGCCCTGCACTGGCCAACAGGGCACACTCCCCCCCAAAGTTGTACAGAGTCAAACCGCTGTTCGCGTGAATGACACAATGCCCGACATTCTAACAGCCACTGACTAGTCCGAGTTCCGTATCACTCTGCCCGTCAATCCCCGCGGCCTCCTTGGTCTGCGATACTGTGGACATCGCGGGTGGGTGTTTCTCGTAGGTGAAGACGCTAGCAATAATTCCAGCCACAGCAACACCGATCATGACATTGATATCGCTCGTGAATGCCGAAGCATATCTAGTTCAACTAAGGTCAGCAATATCTACGACCGCATAGGAAATAAAATCGAACAGACTGTGGTTGCCGAGACAGGGTTACAGTCCACGGGGAGGAGGAAACCGAAGGAACGCTAACGGGGACACCATTGTGTGGTATACTTACACAGATCGGACAAGGGCCTGGAGGTCATCTGGTAGCCAGGGGGCGATGGTCGGACTGTGATGCAGCGCCGCAAGGTCGTCGGGATCCATTTTGCTGCCGAGATCTGATGTCACCTTTTTATTGAAGATGATGCTACAGACAGCAATCCCGATAGCACCCCCGAACACTCGACCTTGTGCGATAGCGCCTTGTGCCACGGCCAAGTCTTCGCTATGCGATTGCACCGAAGCCATCATGGTGCCAGCCCCAAGGGAAAGTCCGATGCCAAGACCGAGGAGCACCTGGAATCCGTACTGCGCCTTGGTCTCCGTGGTAGCGTCCTCGAGCGTGGACATGAGGCCGATACCTAAGAGTTGCAAAGCTTGAGCAGCCATCATCGTCCACGACGTGTTGTTCCGCTTGCGTGAAACAGCGCCCGCAAAGAAGGCGCCGAAGGATGTCGCACCTAACATCGGGAGCAGATGGATGCCCGAGTAGAGCGCGTTTTCCCCGTTGACGATCTGGAAGCGCTCCGGGAGGATGACGAGGATGGAAAGGTAGATAAAGCCGGTACAGAGTGTGCATCTATCCCCGATTAGCCATCTTCTTGTCGTCCACGGTCGAGGGTGGACATTCGTGCGTACATTACGCAACTAGCATAAACACGTCGAAAGAATAGCCTCAGTGGCATAATAGGTTCGATGTGTGTGAATCTCTTCAGTCCGAGATAAACCTCCCATGTGAAGAAGAGTACCCAGACGAGTGCTGCAATTGATAGAGTTACAACGATGACCGGACTGTCCCAGGCATACGTGTAAGCGCCGGCCTCTTGGAGGGCGAAGACGAGCAGTGCAGATGCCGCCATGACTGCAAAATTGCCCACAAAGTCGATCTTGCGGATTGAGTTCCAACCTCTCGGCTGCTGAATTCCCGATTGAGGTGGCCATGCCAAGTACAGAGCGACGACTACGACTACGCCGGCCGGGACGCTGTTGTATGTACATGTCAGCACAGATTTCAGCATTTGGGATGGGTATGACAGGTAGGTACTTGATCCAAAATATAACCCCCCAGTCCGTCGTCGATGAAATGACAGCCCCTAAGATAGGCCCCAGCACGTACGACACGGCTAAGGTGATGCCAACTAGAGCACCCATCAGGCTAGGCTTATCCGAAGGGCCTACTTCGAAGAGTACGATCTGGCTCAGGCTGTAGAGGCCAGCACCGCCCATGCCCTGGAAGGCTCGGCAAACGATCCTGTTCGAGTCGTCGTTTTAACTACCTAGGTATCTACGTGGAAGCAGGAAGATGACTTACAGCTGTGTCATGGTTGTAGCTCGAGCACACCCGACAGAGAAGCCAACAAAGAGTATCCACGAGCAGCACACCATCTCGCGTCGGCCATAGATATCGCTCAGCTTAGCAAACCCTACGGCACAGCCGAGATAGGCTAAGAGATAGGAGAGGAGGACCCATGGTGCGTCTAGGAAGTTTTGGAGGCTAATGGATATAGTTACGAGAGCTGTCGAGACGATGGATGCGTCGAGGGCCGAGAAAAGGAGGCCAATTAGTTGACTATGGATTTGCACGGTCAGCCTGGCTGAATGACATGACATTGAAGGAGTCTCTCCGTACGTCGCGACTAGTATCATCTGGCGCCAGCCACGAACAGGCTTCTGATACGACATCGCGGTGATGCCCAGAATAACAAGCGCGGAGGCCCCTGGTCTATCCAGGTAGAAGTGCTACGGTTAAAGCTTTCCGGGGAGGAGTCGGCGATCTGGTGGAGCTGCGATAGAGGCGAGTCCTAGGATTTTAATTGCGTATCGTAGATTTGATCCACCTTCTGAGTGCTTGTTCTGACCTAACTTGATATCTTCTTTCGTTTTGGAGCGATAAGATGACTATGGTGGTCTCGATGAGGATCGCCTTACCCCTGATAATCACAATTCTTCCGAGGGCCTCGGTTTCCCTTTTCCTTTTTCTCTGATCCTTTTCCCTCTTTTTCTTCGCTGGACTGACGTTGGCTGTCTAACTCGACAAGCCTTTTCCAAAGTGGGTTCTTCGCCTAGGCGTTGAAGATGTTTGGTCTGTATATCGGCCGTACAAGGATCCCTTACGTAGTTGAAGCTGTCAGAAGGATGATGATGCAGATGGCGACATTAGAGTTGATCAACCTCTGTGCTTTTTGATTTGATCTTATACGGAAGCTACGGGCCGGTCTTCGATAATGGAAGCAACAGTTACCGACAGCTCGGGTAGTAAGCTAAGGTGCTACCATGTACCTGGTAGGCATGGAAGTTCGAGTGTGGGTAGGAAGGTGCTAAGTCGACTGCTGAGCATCTAGATGTAACTTGACTCTACATGCAATTGACTCTACCTTGGGCAGGCCTTACCTATGTACTTGTAATATACTCCACCTGCTCCTTACATGTACGTACATGTATTCACCGATGTGGGTTCGGAATCGAATCAAGGCTTTGCCGTTTGGTTACACCTAGACCAACTGCTCGAAAGTATGGCCTTGTCAATTGGAAGAACAAGACTCATGCTGAGACAATGGATGATATCAGTAAGACTAAAAGGGGACAGGAAGCGGCACTTGACCGAGCCGACGAAACGAGGCACTATTGTCTACATATAGGTCACATATAGGTCCATGTACCATGTGGCCGAGCGAGTCTCACCTCGCATCTCACATTACTGTCGTACCCGTAAGCAAGTCCAGAAAAGACGGCGGCAGGTAACGGTCGGCTTCGTGCGAGGTATGACAATGGGAACGGCTGCGACGAGATTATACTTACATGTACGTACCCCATCCATAACTTGAGAGTTGCACTAAACACAGACACTGAGCGAGGGAACTTCACGATTCGGCATCTGTCTGACCTGCAAACAAGACATGACTGAATCCATAGATTACATAGGTACGGCCAGGAGCATGTTGTCTGTGTTAGGTCTTTGCAATGTAGCACTAACACTTATTCCCCTTCCTAGAATAGGGGGATTCAAGTCACTCCGGGTTATACCTAATTATGAGGACGAGGGTTTCGGGTCCTCGAAGCCGGCCTTGGACGCATGCACAAGCAACTGCCCAATCCTGAAGCATATTGGTGATCTCATTACCTATGGTCTGTGGGATCACCGTCCGCTGGCAACGAGAGAACAAGCTGTGTAATGTGACGTGGAACGTGATCGGGCATGTCGAATAGCCGCAGCTGTTTGGCCGTTGGATGTAAGTCTACGTGCTGAGGGGTTGGCATAAACGCTCTAGAGATAAGGTAAGATGATGCTGAAGCCCGTTGGTGTAACCGCTGCAGCCACGAGCCTGGCCAATGAGAAGAAATATGTACGCTTCCTGCCAGGCATCCTCGAGCTTGTTTGTTTAGTAGATGTCGACGATCCGGGGCAGGCGGGTTGTCCCGTCAGTTTGGAAAACCAACCCCGGGGGATTTCCCTTATCTGGCATCAACACCACCGAGATGGATGTTCGTATGCAGTGCAAATGCATTCCTACCTAGATACTAAAGGAATGAACTTGGTATTCGAGCAAACCCTTTCCTTTTCACCTTTTGATCTTTTATCAAAGAGTTCTGACGGATGGACTTGATGGACTTGGTCAGTTACCCTTGTCTTTATTGTTATTAAATAACATGAAATAAATTAATTAAATTTGTTGGGCTTCGAAAAAAAAAATTATTCGTTTCGGCGGATTCGGAGATAACAAGGTAAAATTTGGTGTACCCCGAGAAAGAACAAGGGTACGTATGTCAGAAAGGAGTGCGGTTTGGTAATATGTGCGGCTCCAACCCTTGGCGTAAACTTGAAGAGAAAATATCTAAAATATCAACGATCTACAGACCTACCTTACCTAACAGTACTATATTGAGATAACACCTTCTTACCCCGGGTTCGATCATAGTTAGTGTCCACTTAATGCTCAAAGGATTACCTACCTAAGGTATGAAACATTAGGTTGTTACTTACCCCCAAGTCACGGCCCGTAGTTTCTAGCTGAACATCACGGGCAAGCGACGACTTAACTATTTTAGTACGGCCGTACCTACTTCCTAGGCATATCGATACCCAGCCACTCGGGTCAACTGTCAACGTACTGATCCTAGCTTGCGGGCACCTAACCATATACATCTATATACTACATACACATAACCGTATGTAGGTATGGGAAACGTTATTTTGCTATAGCTGGTCCGGGCAAGGTCACTCTAATAGATATTCGGTATTGTTCACTTGATAACAGAGCTTTAAATTCGCAGTTATCTAAGTTATCTACTAAATCGCATAGGTCCGAATATTTGCATGTTTGACTTCATCTGATACAGTTAGCTTGATTATAACCTAGCTAAAGGACCGAAGATCCCGACGGGGAGCATGTCTGGAAGCCGAAAACCAGCGCATCAATGCCCGCTGCTTGACGCTATCTACAAACCCCGAGTCGACCGGTAATATTTTAACTATTATGGAGAAGGACATGTCTCCTCTCGGCCGTACCTATCTTACCACAGATCGCATTGCACATGTGGGTACGTAGGTAGGTACGTTTGGTTAAGTTCTGGGAATATTCTATTTCAGTATACAGCTTGTCGTTATTATCCAGGCCATGTACCTACCGCCTTGTTGGGTGATATTGATTACGACAAGGCGGAAGCTAAATCTATCGCGACAGTGAATTTCCTTTAGCTAATGTTACACTGGAACAACATGATTCCCGAGGGGGTAACAAGATTCCCGGCACCGAATTGCTGTATGTCATTTTCTATTTAACGAGGAGTCCCGCTTCCTTCGGCGGTACCGCGCTACGTGTCACAAGTACATACCGGTGTATGGAATACTAACCTTGTAAACCAGACTGTTGGGAATATAAATTGAACCACTATGCTCGGAAGTGGGACTTTCCCCATACTCGAAAGCTAGTTGCAGAGGATTACTCCAAGTCAAGGTCATAGCCTATCTAGGACTTGTCTGCGGCTAATGTCGGTGTCAGCTTCAAGCTATCCTTATTATCATAACCATACAAACTTCGAGCACTTCAGCTGCAGTTTGGATGTATTCATAAATAACCTAGTAATATAGTGCCTCTGTCAACAGATCCTTCTATCCTTAACGAGCAAACAAACGATTGCTGATTACTACTGAGGTTAGGTCGCTATGGTGAGAGTCCCATGGCTATTCTATCAGCGTTTATCCTGTGACTGCCGGCCCGACTATCGTGATGATTTCCTCTGTATTCACCAGGTGATTATTAGGATCTCGACATTTTCGGTGACTTAGCGCAGGTATGTGATCACATAGCACATTTCTATGCCCAAAAAGGGCTAACAAGACATCGGCAAGCAAAATAAGTGAGATTAGTGCGGTCAAGGACAATAGGATGGAGATGTTTGTAAATTAAAACAAACATCTTGTAACAGTCGAGCCTATCACGAATGGGCTATACGTCGATAAATGTCGAGGGTTTGCTGGAGAACTGACAGAAGTAATGGTTCTCTGTTGGTTGTTGGTTGTACTGTGTGGATGATCCTATTTCGCAACCTCTGATTTCTTAGGAAATGTGCTTCTACAAACTCAAGTACACCTAGGTGGGCTTACCTAACCATACTTTGGGCATGTCCTAATCATAACACGCTACGCGTGACGATGCTTAGGTAGGTACCTTAGGTACTTATGATATTTTTAAGCACGAGGATGATTATGAGAGTGGAGCTATTGTATGAGATTGCTCGTAGTGTTTTCTGACTGACCCACTAGACCATCTTGTTGTCGCCCAGGTTTAGTAGGAATCACGACTAATTGCTCACCCCTCGGTGAACTAGACGTTCTACGTGCGGAGTATACCGTAGTGAAATAAATGTTCACGAAGTGAATTGACTGCTTTGTACCTAAGGTAAATATTTTATTTATTAGTAGGACCTGTGTTGACGTTGAAAGAAGATATCACCCCTCTCGTTCGCAGGTAAACGGAAGGTGCCCCTTAAGGAGAAAGTGATTGACTACGTATTCACATATTCACACCCGGCAATGACCACAATTAAACCCTTCCGAGCGATTTCCACACGTAGCCTTGTATACGGGCGCTCCTTCCTGTCGTTGCCATTATTCTTGTACATCCAATAAAATACCCACCCAACTACCTAACTTATGTACCTACACAACGCAACCTGGGATACCTTTGTCAATAAACTTTGAACAAATCAATCTCCCCTCCTCATCAACCTGAGAATCCCGTGTTACTTCAAAGAGGGTTTCTCTAAACCTGCACCAAGAACATTAATTCTCGAGCAACTCAATAACTTCAGTACGTACTCCTTGCATCACTACTCGCCTTCTACGGTTACGCATTAGTTGAGGTGGTATCCAATCTGGTTACTCACACTCACATGCCTTCAACATTTAAATATCACCCATCCATTATCCAACCCTCTTCCCTTTCCCTCGATTTGAAGTTGCCGTGTCCACGGACTAGGTCATCTAGTTAAGAATAGGTACACTTACTCATATCATCGGATACAGGATATCCCAAGATGTCTAACCAACAACCCGACGCGGTTGAGCCTATCGCGGTGGTCGGCATTGGTTGTCGATTTCCTGGCACTGCTACGTCTCCCTCGGATCTATGGCAGATGCTCTACAATGGCGAGAATGCCTGGTCCGAAATTCCTCAAGATCGAGTAAACATCTCGACCTACTT
Organism: Hypoxylon fuscum; assembly: GCA_022578945.1. Lineage (NCBI taxonomy): Eukaryota > Fungi > Ascomycota > Sordariomycetes > Xylariales > Hypoxylaceae > Hypoxylon > Hypoxylon fuscum. The sequence continues at coordinate 89,737 of MU399938.1, read as the reverse complement.
TCACCCAAGCGGCGATCGACAGGGTAGTGTAGGTGACTTTAAACCAACTGCTCCGATATAAACTGACCCTTCTCCATCAGATTCCCTTTCGTGCTGCTCACCTTCTCCAGGAAGACGTGGGAGTGTTTGACAGCTCTGTAAGTTCTGGCTCCTATAATTCCAGGAAAAGTTTCACTCACCTCTGCAGTTCTTCTCTATCCCGGCGGACGAAGCAAAAGCGATAGACCCTCAGCAGCGAATGCTTCTCGAGGTTACAGTGGAAGCACTAGACAATGGCAAGTCGCTCGAGGATACTCCATCGACTCTATCTCAAACTGACTATTATTTAGCTGGAGTTGATCGTGCCGCTATCAAGAAGAGTGAGACGGGGGTTTGGGTCGGCTCTTTCGTCAAAGGTAGGTGTTCAGTCGATAGATAACTCCCCTGATCTCTTCTATACATATATTTAGCTAACAATATAAAGACTACGAGCAGATAGTCTTGCGAGACCCTGATGATTCGCCGAAGTATGGAGCAACCGGAAATGGAATCGCGATCATGTCCAATCGCATTTCATTCTTTCTGGACATTAACGGTCCAAGCATGACCATTGACACGGGGTGCAGTGCTAGCTTGGTGTGCGTGCACAATGCTTGCCAAAGTCTTCTCAACCGTGAGATTGACACGGTAAGACCAGCCATTTTATTCTTTCTCGTGCGATGATGACTTACTGAGAAACACAGGCACTCGCCGGTGGTGCGGGTTTGATCCTGACACCCAACACCATGATGCCTATGACGGCCTTGAATTTCCTAAGTCCAGATGGCAAATGCTACACATTTGATGAGCGTGCCAATGGCTATGGACGTGGCGAAGGGATCGGAATCGTCGTCCTGAAGCGTCTCGAAGATGCTATCCGAGACAATGACAACATCCGTGCTGTGATCCGGGGATCCAGGGTTAACCAAGACGGCCGCACGCCTGGTACGTATGTCACTAGGTGTAAAGTAGTCTTTTTCTAATCTAGTTTCAAGGAATTACTCTACCTAGCGCAGAAGCCCAGCTCCGCAATATCACCGCCGTGTACGAGAAAGCAGGGCTCAATGCCCACGACACAGCCTACGTTGAGTGCCACGGAACGGGAACACAGGCTGGCGATTTCAGAGAGGCAAAGGCAGTCTCGGACGCTTTCTGTCGAGAACGTACTACCGATAACCCAGTTTATGTTGGCTCGGTCAAAACCAACATCGGCCACCTTGAAGGGTGTGCCGGGATCGCCGGTTTAGTTAAGGGAATCCTGACTATCGAGAACGGAGTGATTCCGAAGCACCTCAACTTCGAGGCGCCCGGAAATCCGTCTATCGATTTTAACGGCTGGAAAGTCAAGGTGAGGAAATGAATTTGCACTCGTTACCACGGTCTACTGCTAACGATGCTGAACGGCAGGTCCCCGTAGAGAATACCACTTGGCCAACCAAGGGCCTCAGGCGTGCGAGTATCAATTGTTTTGGGTTTGGCGGAACGTAAGTCATTTCCAGTATCTTTGTATCATGCACCCCCTCAGCATAGCCTGGTTTGATTACAATTCAAGGCATATGTGTAGTTGTCCAAGTTGCTGGGGGCGGGTGGTATCGTGTCCTCTCCGGTGTCCCTCACGATTGAAATTGACCTAATAAAGAAAGTACACTGACCTGCTATATTCTAGGAATGCCCACGTCATCATCGATGATGCTGCTCACTATTTGTCCGAGAGAGGACTCTTAGCACATCATAACGTGGTAAACCTAGACGATGATCCTGACTCTGTGGCGTCTAAGCGCCGTAGGTCGAGTACGACTCCTTCTCCCCTGATCGAGACACGTGGGTTGGCCAGTTTACTTCGGGGGCTACAAACTCCCGTCCGTGACTCGCAAACCCATCTTTTTGTGTTCTCCGCACACGAACAGAAGGCGTTGTCTCAGATGATACAAGCTTACGCGTCTTATACTGGCAATCAAGAAAATGCCGTCCACATGGAAAATCTTGCGTACACCCTCGGCTGCCGTCGGACAAAAATGCAATGGAGAACGTCTGTTGTTGCGCAATCTCCGGAGGACCTGGTTCTGAAATTAACTGGACTCCAACCAAGAGATTTCATCAGGACGTCTGAAGATGGAGCAACGAGAGTATCCTTCGTTTTTGCTGGCCAGGGAGCACAGTGGTTCGCCATGGGCAGAGAACTTCTTGGCTTTGACATATTCTTAGAGTCAATCGTGGCGGCCACTTCGTACCTGGAAACCTACGTAGGGTGCCGTTTCAACCTTCTCGTCGAGCTTCTAAGGGATGAAAGCTCCTCTAGAATTAATCAGCCGGAGGTTTCTCAACCTGCAACAACGGCAATTCAGGTGGCGCTCGTCGACTTACTGATGAAGTACTTTGGAATTAGCCCGAGCTCTGTCTGCGGCCACTCTTCTGGTGAAATCGCTGCGGCATATGCCATGGGGGCTCTCTCGCGTGAACAAGCTTGGGAACTAGCATTCCACCGAGGACATTGCGCTAGCACTCTGCAAGACTCGGGAGGCGAAGGCAACCCCGAGGGCAGAATGCTCGCTGTTGGCCTGTCCGCGTCCGAGGCGCATAGATATGTGGACCGGGTCAACAACAATAGCGTGACGGTGGCTTGCATCAACAGTCCAGCTTCCGTGACATTGTCGGGTGATAGCGATGCAATTCAGGAACTTCAAGCTGTTTTCCAAGCCGAAGGAATCTTCAACCGGCTGCTTGTCATCAACATCGCCTACCACTCACATCACATGAGGCGCTGTGAAAGTGCATATCTCGATTCGATTGCACACATCATGCCGAAGAGACCAAACCGCACAGCAGTTCCGCATCCTAATGATAAAGGAAGACTCGTTACACCCGGCGAATTGAGTTCAAAGGTCGAGTCTGTAGATCTTCCTGCTAGCAGCAAGGTCCCCATCATGTACTCATGTGTTACTGGACACGCTATTGGCTGGGAAGAGCTGTGCCCAGAGTACTGGGTAAGGAATATGGTATGCCCTGTTCTTTTTTCTGATGCAATGCACCAGATGGTAAACCACAAAGGGGATGGAAAACCGAGCATGATTCTCGAGCTCAGCCCGCATGCCTCTCTGCAAGGACCGGTTAAGCAGATCCTCGACACCGAGGAGAAGCTTAGACAACGACCGCTGTACACCTCTGCACTTCGCCGAGGGAAGGATGCGGCCGTGACTTTGCTTGAGGCTGTCGGAAGCCTCTGGGGCCGTGGCTGTGACATCGTCATGCCCTGGGTAATCATGAGGAACGCACAGATAGGGAGACCGAAGCTGCTGGTCGACCTGCCCAAGTACCCTTGGAATCACGACAACAGGTACTGGCACGAGTCTCACTTGTCAGAAGCCAATCGGTTCCAAGTTCATGGTAGATATGATCTCATCGGCCGGCCTACAGCCGATTCGGTTCCATTCCAGCCTCGATGGCGTGGTTTCTTCCGCGTTGCTGAGAACCCCTGGATTCGGGATCACCAAGTCCAAAAGACTATAATCTACCCTGCGGCTGGCATGATTGCGATGGTTCTGGAAGCCGCCAAGCAAATGGCATCGGGGAGTTTCATGGGGATCGAAATTATGCGCTTCAGAATTCTGAAGGCCATGATCATCCCACCGACTTCACATGGATTAGAATATGCCATAAACTTGAGCAAACAGACTAACCAGCCAGCTGCTACGCCTACCAGCAAGGCCGAGCCATTGTTGAGCGCCCCATCGACGAAATTTCAGTTTTCTATATACTCGAAACAACTGAATAAGTCGTGGGAAGAGCACGGCGATGGCTTTGTCACGATTCACTACCGACAACCTGCCGAAGGAGCAAGGGCCGAGCATCAAAGATCCATCCAAGCCGAGGAGTGCTATCAGACATACCTAGACGCGAAGAACGAGTGCGACGAGTTGGTTATTCCACGGCAACTTTACGAGACCCTGGATGTCATTGGCATGAATTACGGCCCGCTGTTCCAGAATATCGAATTCCTTCATAAGCGCGATAACATTTGTGTTAGTGTCATTCGGATCCCGGACACAAAATCAGTCATGCCCGCCGAATTCGAATATCCTCACATAATTCATCCAGCAACTCTGGACTCCATCTTTCAGACGGCCTTCGCCATCGACAGCGAACCGATGGTTCCGTCCTTCTTCGGCAGCATTTATATATCGACCGAAGCCCAGGCACTGTCGGGAACGAGGGAGCAGCTTGTTGCATACACCCGGGCAGACCGTCGCGGACTACGCGATGCAACTGCATCATTCATTGTTTCAGATGATTCTTGGTTGGGTTCCTCTGGTCCAAGGCAGATCCCACTCATCATGATCAAGGATATGATTTTCACTGCCTTGACCCCAAGCCCAGTCGAGAGCGGGTTCCTCCCAAACCATCACAATCTCTGTTCTGAGATTGCATGGGAAAAACTAGACCTCTCAGCCAACGCCGGAAACAAACACGAAGCTTTCGGGAACGATAACTATGCGGCCGAACTGACAAATCGAATACTAGTCCTCGTTCCGGAAGACCCCAGCCCTGGTATCAACAGGCTCTGTGCGGAAATTGCGAGAACGTTGGACTGTCAGTTCCGAACACTGGACAGCATACACAAAGGCGAGATGCTATTGGAGTTTTGCATCTCCTTGCTGGAGGCTGATGGGCAAGCTTTTATTTGGGGCTGGACTGAGCACGATTTTCTCGCGTTCCGTACAGTCACTGCCGCTGCAAAGGGGATGTTCTGGATCACCCGCGGTTCGCAGTTGGAGGCTACAAATCCCAAGTCTAGCCTGGTCCAGGCTCTAGGTCGGACTATACACTCGGAGTACCCTAGGAAGAGACTCGTGTCGTTTGACGTTGACATTGACAAGGATTTCTCTGACTCGTCGGTGGACCCCCTTGCTCGACTAATCTTGAGTCTGTTCACAAAGTCATTTTTTGGACCGAGAACAGCAAAACCGATGGAGACGGAGTATATTGAACGAAAGGGGCAGGTCATGGTCCCAAGACTGGTTCCTATAGGGCCACTCAACTCTATGGTCGAGCGTGGCTCTGCGCTGACTGTACCAGAGCTGCAGCACATGCCTGCTCCTCACGAAAGGCCCCTCAAGCTTGAGATCGGAGAGATTGGCGATACAGGAAGCTTATACTGGAGTGACGACTCTGAAGCTTGCCTTCCTTTGTCTTCGGACGACGTGAAGGTTAGAGTCATGAGGTCTATGATTAGCGACCTGGACAAGGACATAGTCCACGGCCGAGTGCAGAAAGATTCCTTAGGAACTGGTGTGTATGGGGTAGTCGAACAGATTGGCAAGAACGTCGAAAATGTTCTTGTGGGTGACCGCGTCGTATGCATTGCCCACGGATCTCTGAGGGACTATGTCAGGTGTCACCATCGGCTCTTATTCACAGTTGACGAACACATGTTCGAGCCCCGTTATCTCTACTTACCAACGAGCTTTTCCGTCGCCAAGTACGCGCTTGGAGATCTTGGCGTCGGTGATACTGTCTTGATTCATGCAGGCGCAAGCTTGTTCGGCCAGGCTGCGATCCAGCTAGCCAAGTCTGCAGGTGCTACAGTATTTGCCAGCGCGAGAACTAATAATCAACGTGGCATACTTAGGCAGTTCTGGAATATCCCAGAGAGCCATATATTCGATGAAAGAACAGATGTGCTCGTCGACGAGATACTGCGCCTAACGGACAGAAAGGGGGTAAATGTGATTTACGACCCAGTTGCACGAAGCCGAGATTCGAACGTTCTCTGTGTTAGAGAAGGTAGGTTCCTGTATTGCGAGATTACTAAATGCGTTGTCGGCTAACACATTCAAAGGTGGTCGTATCATCGGGTTTGCCAACACACCCCATAGAAGCAGCACGACTAACCATAGTCCCGAGGCTACTGGCAAAACATTTAGCTGCACAATGGTAGACGTAGCACACCTAGCCAAGTACCAGCCGCATAAACTCGGCGATGCGTTGGCATTCGTTATCCCCAGACTCGTATCTGGGGGCCTTGAAGTCTGGCACGCCAATCCTCCCCGCCTATACGACTACTCTGATCTAGTGAGTGCTTTCGCGGCCTTGGATCCGGACGGAGCTGGCGCCCAGATCTGCTGCCAGCGACCTACGTCGAAGCCCGTGCCGATTCTCACACGATCTCGTTCTACGGGCGCCTATTTACGTGGAGATGTCACCTACGTCCTCTCTGGTGGACTTGGCGGGCTCGGGGTTGAGGTAGCAAAGTTGTTGGTAGCCAATGGGGCCAAGAACATTGTTTTCCTATCGCGGTCCGGCAGGATAGGCGAGTTGGCTAGGTCTTGCCTCGACCTACTCCATAATAGGAAGATCAACGTACGCGTTTGCAAGGTGGACATTTGCGACGGAGAGGCCCTTAGAAAGGTATCAAGCGAACTCGAGCAATTGATGCCGCCGGTGAAAGGAGTATTCCAATGTGCCGCTGTACTGCGTGACTCGGTCTTCGAAAACATGACATACGAAGACTGGCAATCAGCAACTAAGCCTAAGACGATAGGCTCCTGGAACCTTGACCAGGTCTTCGGCAACGGCCTGGACTTTTTCATCTTCCTGTCTAGCTCAGCCGGCGTTATAGGAAACCGCGGCCAAGCTAACTACGCAGCTGGAAATGCATTCCAGGACTCGCTCGCCCGACATATCAACGCGAGAAGCAAGGGTTCCGTGCGTGCGGTATCAGTTGACCTGGGCCCGATCCTCGGGGCGGGAATGCTTGCCGAAGACCCTCAAACGTTAGACAAGTTGAAGGCGAGCGGTTTCTTCGGGATCAGGCTTCAGGACTTCAAGCGCATAATCGAATGCGCCATCACGGGCTACACGGAGGGCGAGGAGAAGATGCCCGAGCAGGTGATCATGGGGGTGGGCACGGGTGGGTTGATCAGACAGAACAAACCGGCAGATCCCTATTGGACACACAAGGCTCTCTTCACGCGTCTCAACGAGGTAGACATGCCCGTAGGCCTGGAGGCGGCCCAGGGAGGCGAGGCAGAGCTGCAGGATGCTTTGCGAGGACTGCTGGCACAAGCGGCAGATGCCGAGGAGGCGAGGCACATGGTCAGCAAGGGACTTCGGATCATGCTTTCCAAGAGCATGAACATGGATCCGTCGGACGTGGACGAATCGAAGGCACCAAATGCGTACGGCTTGGACTCGCTAGTGGCAGTTGGGGTCCGTCAGTGGGTATTTAGGGAGTGCGATGTGGACGTAAGCATCTTCGAGGTGCTCAGCGAGACCAGTATCGCCGAGCTCAGCGCCACGATTGTGGAGAGAAGAGCGAACCCCATGGAGTGATTTGCGAAATCCGGTAATTTCCTCCCGTTCTGTCTCTGTGCTGAAAGGGGATTCTATCCGGCCATTGAAAAAAAAAGCCAAAAAAAAAAAAACCGACTCGCGATGTGTGGGCGTGCCTATGCCTACAACGTTACGGAGGGTAGCTATACTTAATGCCTTAGGGCATTTCCCGTAACTTGCTTAGGCGGGACAAGCAGTTGATTCTATACCTATGCCTTGCTTTTCGTAGTTGAGTTACGTAGTTAATTCAAAACTATGATTTATTATACTTTTATGCCGTAATGCTTCTGTGCCTGCCGACGACAGTCGTGGTCAAGACCGTCAAGTTCTTAGCTAAGACACACTATACTTGATCACATTACGTTGTCAGCCTGTGTACGTAATAGAAGAATTGATATGTAAGTGGTAAATGCGATATAACTTGTGGGTATTTCGAACGATAGATGGATGGATGGATGGATGGATGGATGGATGGATGGATGACGACGACGACAATGACGATGCTATATATTGTTGATCTTGTTGATAGGTCAAGATTAGCTTGACAGCTTGACCAGGTTTGACCGGGATGGGCGGGATGACGAATAAGGCTTTCGAATTCTAATATGCGATTGGAGGAGTGTGCCAAGCCGCGTAATCTTTTAGCTAGCCGCCTGCAGCTACTGCATATGTTCTACTTCCATATGTACCTAATTACATATCTTCAATCTATTAGATGCATGCATTTATTGGCTTTTTTGGTACATACAGTTCTCAATTGAACGGCCCCACCCCCTGAACGATGCCTCGCTTCTTGCTTACCCCCCCCCCTGTCTCGCCTCTTTTCTTCTTTCTGTCTGCCCAGTTCAAACGAGATACGAGTTGTATTTTGCTTGGTTTTACTTGGCAGCTGAAGGTAAATAGGTACCTAACTGCCCACACCTATGTATGTGCTTACATGCTTTGGTACGTACTTCCTCTTTTGGCCGAGCTTCTTCATTCAGACGTGTCGATGATGAGATATGATGATGAAATATGAAGCTGCAAGAGTACGGCTGGGTAGGTCAGATCCGAGATGTCAAGTCTCGCTTAACGGTTGGCACTGTTGTTGGTGATAAACTCATTCATGGGTACTCTCAAATATATATCTCTTTGGTACGTACGCAGGAATAGAATCCGTACTGGCGTTTCGGGTGTCCATATACACCCTAGCTTGCCCAGTCTTGCTCATCTCCGTCGTCTATTTCCCCTATGCATACTGGATGCGCCGATTCCCACCCCACCCCGTGGCGACAAGTTATATAAAAACTAGTCGGACTAGCTTCTAGGCGGACCTAAAGTAGGACCCTATCAAGGTCCGTTCCCCGGTCTGCCTTGCTCCTATTGTGTGTTGTTCTCGTAGCTTTGGCACTTCACTTCTAATTCCTTCTTTGCTTCTTGAATTTAATTTGTGTGTTTTTTTCTTCTTCTTCTGGTTTGAATAATCTTTGCCTTCTACGCCATGAGGATCCCCTCAGCTCTTGCTGTCGCGTCTGTCGCGACGGTGGCCGCCACGACCGCGACCGCTCAGAGAGTCATTCCCGTCACATTTAGCAAGCCGACGTCAAGACTGCCTGCTCTTCATAAGCGCGCCGGTACTTATTCTCAAGAGTTGAACAACAACCTGACAGGTGGTGGTTACTATGCCCAGGTAACGGTGGGAACACCTCCGCAGACGGTTGACCTGATTGTCGATACCGGAAGCAGCGATGTCTGGGTATTAGATTCTGAAGCGGACCTCTGCCAGTCCACACGGATGCAGGATTATTACGGCTACTGCCTGTCAACTTATGACCCGGATAAGAGCTCGACTTATTCCCTCGTTTCGCAAAATTCGTTCAGCATCCAATATGTCGACGGTTCGGGGTCCGACGGCAATTATATCAAAGACACCTTCAGCATCGGAGGCGCCGATATCGAGGCCTTGCAAATGGGTCTCGCCACGAATTCTACCATTAACTCTGGTCTGCTTGGTATCGGTTTCGCCGCCAACGTAGCCGCGAGGACCCCTTATCCCAATATTATGAATTTGTTCCAGGACCAGGACTTGATTGCGATTCAAGCCTATAGCTTATATCTGGTATGCGCCCTGTATTTTTTCCGCATTCCCGTCTCGCAGAATCCGATATCAGGAATGTTATAGGACGGATGGGCTAACCTTTTCTGTTATTGTAGGACGATCTCTATGCCGAGACGGGGACGATCCTATTCGGTGGTCTCGACACTAAAAAGTTCATCGGCGGGCTTAAGACGGTTGACATTCAACAGGATCGCACCGGAAACTATTCGTCTTTTACTGTTGCGCTCTCCTCTTTGACCACCACCGCCGACAATGGTACCGTCACTAACTACACCCGATCTGCCGTTCCCGTCATTCTTGATTCGGGTACCACCTTGACCTATATCCCCACCAGTATGGCAGACCGCATCTTCCGTGCTTTAGATGCGGTGGACGATACCACCGGAACCGGTCTCGTCTACGTCAGCTGTGACTATTTGAATGACGCCAATTTCACCTTCGACTTTCAGTTCGGCGGCAGCGACGGCCCTATTGTAAAGGTTCCCGTTGACGAGATGGTGTTGAATAATGTGCAAGGCTACATCGAATTGGGTTTGGCTGTGCCCACCTTGCCTTTCGATAACGTCTGCAGCTTTGGCATACAGCCGAGTTCCGATTACTATCTACTGGGTGACACATTTCTGCGCTCCGCCTACGTCGTTTACGACCTCACCAACAAGCAGATCGGATTGGCTCAGGCCAACTTGAACAGCACCGACAGCAACGTGGTAGAGATCACCGAGGATACTGGCATCCCTGACGCTACTGGCGTTGCTTCTCAGGTCTCCGTGACTCAAACCGCTACCGGCCTGCCCGGCACCGGCAACGGCGGTAGCGGCGACGCCACTGCGACCACCACCTCTTCGCCGTCGGGCAGCGGGAATGCGGGTGCGAGAGCTGTGCCCGCGCCTCGGTGGGACGCTCTCGCCGTAGCCGGCATCGCAAGCTTGTGTGGACTGATGGGTGCCGGGCTAGTTGTATTATAGTCAACAGCCTACGAACTTTACTTCTTTTTTTATCGTCTTGTATAAAACACTTTGGACGGGTCTCTGACTTTGGAGATACGGTATAAATAGCATTTGACTACTCTACGGTGTGGACACGACTGTTTTGGATCGTTACCTTTGGAACGGAAACCGGACGAGCGGCGGCCTTGGATCTTATGCTTAGCAGGAATCACGAGAATACCCGGAAAGCAGATAGACTGTATAGAGACGAAGTTGTGCCATGAGCCTTCTCTAGATACACACTCTTCCACCGTACATACGTAGATTCGGTATAGAGCCCGAATTAGACGGCAGGCAAGCTGTATAAATATAATGCCATTATAATGCCTATCAGTCGATTAATTCTCAACGAGAATGTTTCAAGCGTGAAAGATGAGAGAAAACTATTGATACCACCAACGAATAAATCGGAGATCATAATCAGTGAACTACACTAAACCTATGCCTAGGTAGTTCATCGCGGATGAGCTAGCACGATAATTCCCTCGACAACAGAGCCACAACCGATAAGATGAAGTAGTGGTAAGCCCGTCTGCAAAGTCTACTCTTACACAGCAATTATCAGGCCTAACGCGCCTGGCCTTACAAGTTACCCGAGATTCGTCCTGCTATCGTACAATACATATACGGGGATCACTTTTAACTCATCCTTTCGTACCGCTCTCTTGCCTTGTCCTTCGCCTTGGAGACGAAATCCGCGTAGTCGTTCTTGGTAGCTCGAGCTGCTTCCTCGGTAGCATCTCCGATCTTACCGCCTTCCGCACCGAGGCCGACTCCGGGAGCATAGGCCATCGTCTCGATGATGTTGGTCCGTCCGCCTCCCTCGGCCCCGAGACCCTCGCCCTTACTCCACCCCATCTTGGCTAACAGGCCTGCGCCCTTGGATATCGTAGGTTTCGCAGCTGGCGGCTCCGCGGCTGGGCCGGGCTCCTTGGCCGCCTGGGGGTTCTTCCTGGGAAGATGAGGCTTCGGCTTACTGGGTTGGTTGTGCGCTAACCGACGCTCTTTGGCTCGATCCCGATAGTTAGAGACAGGCTCTTTGCCAAGGGTTTTCAAGTCCTGGGCTGCTTTTGCGATAAGTGCTTCATTATCGAGATTGGCCTTGTGCATGTCGCTCATCTGCTCGTGTCGGCGGAGCGAAGGCTCGCTCTTGAACTTCCGCCTACATAGAAGGCAGCACATTTGGTCAAGGTTGGCATACGAGACAGAGGGCTTCGATACTATAACTGGAGGACTTGAATCGGACGGACCTATGGCGTTGGAACCAGTCGCAGGTGCCTTGGTGTCGGCAGGTTCACCACCAGTAGTTGATCCCTTCGGACCATGGAGCTCGGCGTGCTTGTTCGCCCACATCTGTAATTGAGGAGCCATTGCAATGACTTTCTTGCCATTAGGGGCAGAAAGCTCCTTTTCCGCCTTCCTCTTCTTAGAATCCTTCCCCGTAGATCGATCGGCATCGTTCTTGGCCTGTTCTGCGTTTTGCGGTTTATCTCCATATAGAGACTCGTTGAAGATGGCAAGTTCACTGGCATACACGGACGGGTTCCAATAAGAAAGTCTTAGAGACGGATTATGGGTCGCCGAGAAGGTGAACTTGCGATCTTGGTTCTGGGCCGGCTGTAGATAGGGGATGAAAACGCCGGAGTGGATGTATGCAATAGTGACGGGCTTCGAGGCGATAGTGAACAGCGGAGAGGCGCTGTACTTAGCTACGGCGGCTCGAGCATCTTCCAAAGTGGAGAACTCGGCGAAGCCATAGTTGCAACTGATGTCCGAGTACTTGTCTCGGATGATGAAGATGCGTACCAAGGAGCCAGGTTTAGCACCCAATCCGCTAGTATTTCCAATGGGAGCAGTACTCTTGAGTTTGTTGGTTGCGCTAGAAGATTGCTTAGGCTCGTCTTCCTTGGCTACGTAGAGCTTCCTGATCTCGCCGGCCAGAACCGGCTCAGTGACAGACGAAGCCAAGTCGCGAATGACAATAAACTGAGAGGGCGTTTGTTGGGGACATTCGTCACTCTGGCCGTCAAGTTTCATGTCTGCCGTGTTTTCCGCTGATGGCAATGATTAGCCAACGAAGACATGGTTTCTTCCTCGCATATCCAAACTTACACGACCTCGGCGCCTTGCATTGCTTACACGTTGCGCGACGTGAGAAGTTTTCAAAGTGACACTGGAGACGAAAATTAGATGGCATGGATGACTTGGATTGGAGCTGACGTTAGGACTCACCATGGTACATTTCCAATCATCCGGATTTGCTATGTGACGACGCTCTCGACTATACTCGATGGGCATGCGAGCAGGAGAACCGTAACTGTCAGTGATTACCAGAGCAGGGTAGTGTCTCTCCAGGAAGCTAATAGCATCATTTTCCGACTTGAACTCAGCAAATGCGTACGACCGACGAGTTCCTATATTAGATAGATCGCATGTTTAGAGGCAGTATCCCATTATGCTTGATACGATGACGATATCGAACTTACCACCTCTGTCATCCAATTTGATGCGGACCTCGACAAGACCAGCGGCGCCCATGTCCCGCATGATAGCATCGACCTAGCAAAAAAAAAAAAAGCATTAAAATCAAATAAATCGTACAGATGATGCGACGAATGATATATAATACCTCTTGCGTGCTCATTCTGTCGGGTATATCATCCAGCTTCAGAGTGTGATAGGGTCGGCCAGGTCTAGATCGGTAGTTGGCATCGTGGTAATAGCCATCATCTGCGGAATCGAGAGGTGAGGATGCGCCCGAGTTGGGGCGACGGGGGCTTCGATCGTAGCGGCCACGAGGAACATCACGGTCCGTATAGTAGTGTCTACCTCGATCACGATCACGATCACGATCACGATCTCGATCTCGATCACGATATTCTCTTTCCTCGTCGCCGTCCCCGGGCTTCCCGGAGCGATCCGAGTACCTAGACGCGTGTCGATATTCTTCCGATGTCGTGGTATCTCGTCGGTAGGGTGAATCGTGTCTTCGAACACGGTACGGATCCTCTCCTCTGGGTCCCCTTGGAGGTGTCCTTCTAGGCGATCTAGAGGATTCTTTTCCTCGCAGGGAAGTCAGCCTAAGCTCAACAGTGAACCTCTACAAAGTCTTCCGCCAGGCTATATCATTTTACCATGCCGCGAACGATAGTGGTGGTCCCCGGAACCGGGTGATCTACGTCTCTGGTGGTCTCGCTCGTCTCGCTCGTCGCGAGGTCGATGGTCGTAGTCGTCATACATGTTGAATCCGACTCGATATATCGCCACAAGATTTTGTATACGGCGAAAGAAGTTTCGGAGGTCGGTGCGACGACGGTGACGAAGAAGAAAAAAAAATTCAAGAAAGACTGCGTTTACAAATATACCTAGATAACCTTTGGTACCTACCTATGTAGGTAAGGTAAGATTATGTACCTAGGTAGGTATGTATTTACAAAGGATAATTTACGAGGTTATGTAGGTAATCGGAGCTGGGTAGTGGGGCCAAATATGGTATAAATGCATAGACATACGTCGCATGTACCTACATATGTAGGTACATGTATGTATCTAGCAGATGGAAGCGTTCAAGACCAAGACAAAGTCAAACTCTCTTTACAGAGTTGTCTAGGTGAACTCTAATTATTCTAGTCATTTCCGACAAGTTTCGGACAAGTGCACAACTTTTCATTCGCCTTCTTCTACTTCTTCTTCTTCTTTTCTCCTGGAATCATTCCGCATTCTTTATATCTGTATCCGGAAGATGGGAGTCGAGATATCTGAAATCAAAGAGGATAGTTGCTATGTTGGCCTGACTGACGACCTCCTCAATTTGAACGAGGTGGTCGATAGAGTTCGCAGCCCTCAAGCCGGCGCAATCGTCATGTTTGCAGGTTAGCTCGTCTGAGCATCCATTCCTCATTCTTGGCTTGTCCTCGTCCTTATCCTGATGCTCCGTAGGTACCACGCGCGATAATTTTGGTGGCAAGCCAGTCAAGGAGCTTCAATACTCGGCATATAAACCCTTAGCTTTGCGCACCATGCTCTCCATCTGCAAGGATATTCGTGCCAAACACGGCCTTGTATCGATAGCTATGGTCCATCGTCTCGGAACCGTGCCTATTGGCGAGGAGAGTATCCTCATAGCAGTTTCTGCCCCGCACAGACAAGCTGCCTGGAGGGCTGGTGAGCAAGCGCTTGAAGATTGCAAAGAACGTGTCGAAGTCTGGAAGAAGGAAGAGTTCGAAGGCGAAGGCGGCATTTGGAGAGCCAACAGAGATGGAGCCCCCGGTCAGAGCATCTCCGAGCCAGACTCGACACTTAATCCATAAGACGCTTATGAGCCTTTTTTATATATATATATAACTTTTATCAAGCGTGATGTGAGGTACTCTCACCCTAATCATACCTACCTACCTACCAGTCTTAGGGCTCGTGTGAGGCATCTTGCCGCGAATCGAATCGAAATGCTTGCCATGCAATTTATCAGTACCATCAATCATTATGTACGACGACTCACCGTTAGCTCCGAATACCTCCCACAGAAAGGGGGCTCTACCTATCCCACCGTTATCAAGCCACAACTCGCTGCATTGAGATTGCCAGTTCTAAAATAAAATAAAACAAGTAAAGAAAAGGCATCACTTACGGAATGTCCAGTTCATTAACCGGTTAAAATGGCTGTTGTCAGCCAAGGAATAGCCCGCGAGTCTCGATTCTTGTGCCACGAGCTGATGTGGTAGGTGATCACCATTGCCATATCGGCGTCGCTATGCTATTTTCGTAACATAATTTACCTATTCCGTCCTCTCGTACGTCGTTCCTAATGTACTAGATGAAGTTTGTGTGGCCACGCAGCTTCACTTAACAAGCTAGGCATGATATGATGTATGTATGAGGGTCTTTACATATGTATGTAGGCTTATCTATCGCTTCCCACAAGGGAGATGGAGTGTGCACATACGAGCTGGGTCGGTCCGATTTTGCCAAGCCCGAGTTACTTGGGTCGACCAACCAACATCGACGATTGGCGATCTGTCCTCCCTTATCCTCGCACACGGGCGAGGAGAGGAACGACATGGTTTCAGCCTTTGTTCCTGTCGCAGGTTGCCAGTCCAGTGCCACGAAATATTGCCATACTGTATTCTTATCGCTTTCGACGAGACTGTGGTTGGTCTTCTCCGTATCAGTGTACGACGCAAGGAGTTGATTTAAGATACCCTAATATTATCGTATGCTACATAGTTCTAGAACGATACCAACCAGCCTGCAAACCGCAGTGCGTGTCCAAAAAAGAGAAAAGAAGAAAAAAGTGGTCATGTTCTAATTCGCTCCGTACCACCGTGAAGTGCAGGCCAGAATCTGACAATGGCATTGAAGGTTACGACGTAGTATGTATGTACAGTACACCCCCTGTAATAATGTTAGTTTCCTGTCCGAGCTTCTACCGATTTACGCTGGGGTTCTGATGTTTCGAGAAATATTACTACTATACTCGCTAATAGTATAGTGATGATGAAAGGTTTGAAATCTCGACAGTAGAGGTGTTGTATAAGTTAGAATTTATTATTAAAATTTTCTAACTTGTTTTTTATAGCTGTAAAATATGCTATTTCCTTTGATATAAAGGTATGTACATATCTCGAAATGCGCATGAAGTAGAAGCTCCGACAGGAGACTAACATTATTACAGGGGGTGTACTGTAGGTACGCAAAAGGGCATTAGCGGCGTCATCCGAGAACAAGCATTGTCCCGTCCAAGCCATTTTCTGGGGTTGGCCTTGGCGCAGGTTACCCACAAATCTGCGAGCTACATGTATGTACATACATCATGTACAATACATACAACCTCACGTAGCGCGGGTACGAACTCTCACATGCACACGCTCTCTCCCCATCTCCCTTTCCTCTTTGTGATTGATTCTTTTTTTCTTCGATTTCCATACGGTAAGATCGCTCAGCTCTTTCCGCAATGTTCGATGACTCGGCGGTATCTTCTGACTCAGCAAACGAGTAAGCAACCTAGTTACCTAAGTATGATAACGATGTGTTTGCTTCTCCCCGAGTAAAGGGCTGATATATCCGAACCTAGGTGTAATTCGTGAACAACCCTGGCCGAAACGGAATGCAGCTTGTAGTAGATAAGGACCCCAGGCATATGATTTCTCGAGTGAGCCTATCAGCGGTGTTGGTTGGGCAATACCGGTCTGTTTGCCATCACTAGGTATCATGAGATTTGATAGATGATGAGCGAATAACTGATCTTATTTCATGCGTAACATGAAGCATCTTGGATTCGCCCGCCACTCGCTACCTTCTATTTGAAGTGTTCGGTGTTCAGAAGTGGTGAGCTCTCCTTATTACTGAACGGAGAACGGTCTGCTCAATTCTGCTTCCACATATGCCCCACTCAGGGTAATAATGGCTATATGTCAGTGCACCGCAGTCTGCAGCTCGTTGCATCGCGGATAACCGTCCAGTTGGAGTTATCCAATTTAGGCAGGTCGCCCATTCCTGGGATCTGTGCATGGTCCCGATATATCATCCAATATCGAAGGCAACAAGTGGTGGTCTCTCCACGCCTTGCTGACACCTACTAGGTGTAAGTAGCGCACGTTGTGATCTCCCCCCCTAGCTTTGACCACAGGTGGGACTCGAGTGCCATTGAACATGCAGTGTAACTTTTGATTGACTGTGGTATTAAATACGTGACACCCCGGTTTATCCCCAGTCGTGGCTCGCCATTCCTCCCCTCTACATTTCTACATGATGCCGTAGGTGTGAGTATCGGCCTCTGGTATTATTTTTACTTCTCACGCATCGCCATGGGGTTCAGCTTTCGCAAGCGCGCCGTCGCCGAGGAGATATCTCCGGCGAGCACCTCTTCCTCTTCCAACGAGGCCGCTGAGACTACCGGCACTGAAGCTTTGAAAACGCTCAAGCATTTCGAAGAGCAGCATAAGCTCGATCCTAACCTACCCGTCGAAGAGCTCAATGATGTCGATGCGGTCCTTGCTACGGGTAACGCCGAGAAGGGCGTTCAGATCGAGACCAACCTGCTCGAAGAGAATAGTCCTTATCCAGAGGTAGGTACCTTTCCACTCAAGAACCTTCCCAAATGGTTCCGGAATCTAAACGCGTGAAAAGGTATCCGCCGCGGTGAGGAACTACGATGTCGACTTGCCGGCTAACACGATTCGCGCCTGGGTAATCGGCTTGATTCTATGCACTGTAGGGTCGGCCATTAACATGCTCTTCTCGTTAAAAAACCCCAGTATACAAATAACCACATATGTCATCCAGCTGGTTGCCTATCCCATGGGACTAGGCTGGGATTTAATCTTCCCTGATCGACAATTTACTGTATTTGGGCTTAAGTTCAACTTCAAGCCCGGCAAATTTAACTTTAAAGAACATGTCATTATCGTGGTGATGTCGAATGTAAGCCTAACCCCTGAATCCCTCTCAGCAGATAGACCATGCTCAGATGTAACTAGGCAGCTTATGGGGGCGGTTTTCTGTATGCCACTGATGTCTTGATTGCTCAGCAAGTGTTCTGTAAGTTTCACCCTGAGCCGCACGTTTTTGCACATCGACTAATAAAAAGAAAAAGACAAGCAGCACTTTGGTTGGGGTTTCCAACTTCTGTTCGGCATTACCACGCTCTGCACAGGGTACGGTATAGCTGGGTTGGGTAGACGCTTCCTTGTTTGGCCGGCCGCCATGATCTGGCCCTCTGACCTTGTGAACGCTTCGCTATTCTATACCCTGCACGATCATTCACCGTCCGACCCCACCAAAACGAATGGCTGGAGTATCAGTCGATATCGATTCTTCTTGTACGTCATGGGAGCCGGATTTGTGTGGTATTGGTTCCCCGGCTGGATCTTCCAAGGATTGTCCTATTTCACCTTCATCTGTTGGGCAGCTCCCAAAAGTGTTGTTGTCAACAAGATCTTTGGTGGCCTACACGGATACGGTCTCCTGCCATCAACACTAGACTGGACCGTTGTATCTGGCTATGCCCTTTCTCCTCTAATTCCGCCTTTCCACGCACTGGCCAACACTGTAGCGGGTGTAGTTATCTTCTACATTGTCGTCTCGATGGGTCTGCACTTCTCCGGCCACTGGTACGCAGACTACTTTGTCGTCCAATCCTCCAGTGCATTCGACAATACCGGTGCCGTCTATAATGTCTCTAGAATCTTGAACGACCAGTTTGTTTTTGACGAGGAGAAATATCACAGTTATTCCCCCCTATTCCTCTCTACACAGTTCGCTCTTTGTTATGGACTATCTTTTGCTGCCGTCGCCGCGGTCGTCGTCCACTGCGTTCTATACTACGGAAAGCAAATCCGCACGCAATTCAAGCTCGCGCGCAAGCAAGAGGATGATGTCCACATGAAGCTTATGAAGAAGTACCGAGACGCAGAGGATTGGTGGTACGGTGCACTCTTCGTTGTCATGATTGGCTTGTCGTTTGTTGTTGTTTGTGCTTGGCCCACCGGATTCCCTGCCTGGGCCTATGTTGTCTGTATGGTGATTCCGCTGGTGTGGACGATCCCGATCGGTATCATCCAGGCGATTACGAATATTCAGCTTGGATTAAACGTCCTGACCGAGTTCATCATCGGGTATATGTTACCAGGCCACCCTCTGGCTATGATGATGTTTAAGAATTATGGCTACATCACCATGTCTCAAGCACTCGTGAGTACAACCCAGTATTATATCAGTAACAGCTCTACGCAAATCTCGCCAATAATGTATGCCGTCATTTCCAATACTAACACCAGGTCACAGTATTTCTCCCAGGACCTCAAGCTCGGTCATTATATGAAGGTGCCGCCTCGTACCATGTTCTGGTCCCAGCTGGTTGCTTCGGTATGGTCTGCCATCGTTCAGATCGCTGTTATGAACTGGGCTCTGGGCACCATTCCTAACGTCTGCGCTGACGATCAAGCTGATAACTACACATGTCCGAATGGCAGGGTTTTCTTTACTGCATCGGTCATCTGGGGTGCCATCGGTCCTGCACGAAGTGAGTAGATTTCATATATATCCTGATATATATCAGCGATACTTTCCGAACGTGACAATTGTTAACAGAAAATATTACAGTGTTCAGTGGTGATGCCATGTACTCCTCTCTGCAGTGGTTCTGGCTCGTTGGTGCTATAACTCCTATCATTACCTGGTTCCTGGCTCGTCGTGCGCCCAAGTCAATGTTTAGCTTCTTTCGCTCCATTAATATGCCACTCATCTTCGGTGGATCGGGTATGATACCGCCAGCAACATCGTACACATACCTCTGCTGGGGGACTGTGGGCATGTTCTTCAATTACTATATCAAGCGAAGGTGGAATGGTTGGTGGCTGCAGTATAACTATATCACCTCGGCGGCCCTCGACTGCGGCCTAGTGATTGCCTCGATCTTGATCTTCTTCACCCTCTACCTCACCGGCGCCCAATTACCGAAGTGGTACGGGAATTACGATGTTTTCGACACACTAGACCAGACGGGTATGGCTATCAAGAGCTTCGTCGCCGATGGAGAAACCTTTGGGCCGACCACCTGGCCATGAACATCGCCCTAAGTGTATTAATACATATATGGTTGGAACAGTGAGGTCCATATATGGAGTTTTCTGGATACCATGGATGTTTGTGGGTAGCATGTAACATCAGGCAGCAAACTTCCTCATACGAGGATGGAATTGGATAAAGTACGAGATACCAATCATATAATATAGGAGTCCGTCCCCCCTCTTCTCGGTGGCTCCAAACTCTGAAACAGCGATTCGGCATCTTTGCGAATTGTGGGCTACCATAATAGTTGTCAAGTTTGGCGCTGCCGGTGAAATGGGGAGATGGATAGGTCATTTGTTAGGTACCCTACACCAAATCATGGCTATGTAACCAGGTACACTTGAGTTAGATAGGCAAAGAAGATACTATGCCGGATTTTACCGGATTTTGATGCCATGAATATATTTCCTAGGAATGGGCCAAGGTGAAATTGGCGGAAAAAAAAGTCGTTAAGTGATAATGACATTAGAATACCCCTGATCACTATGAGTTAACGTAGTAGATGGTCGCCTCTCTGTGCGTAATGTTAAGCCCGCTGCTGAATACGCATGAACCAAAAACCTTGTTTATTTGGAGATATTCTATGGCTACGTTTAGCTCATGTTTTCAGCATGCCATCGACTTCAACAACACTGCCGTTCATGTATCTTGCTTCGTCGCTCATCAAAAAGGTTACCACCTAGACGTAGTGTTAGCTCACGCTCAACTAGGCATGCTTGGAAAAGGAATCAAGGCCTTACCCCAGCTATATCGTCCGGCCTGCCCATCCTACCTAACGCATTGCCCTGCTCCATACTGGACCTCGCCTCAGCCGTCCCCTTAACAATTCCCGCGTTGGACGGGGTGTCGATATAGCCCGGTGCCACGATATTTACGCGAACGCCCTTGGGCCCTAACTCGAGGGCCATGCATTTGCTGAAGCCAATAACCCCGTACTTGGTCGCGCAGTAGATAGCTGTACCCTTGCTGGCATGCAGCCCGGATATCGAGCTAATGTTTACATAACTGCCCCCCGGTGTGGTAATGTGCGGTATGGTGGCTTTGGTCATATTATACATTCCCTTCAAGTTGACGGCAACGAGCTTGTCAAAGTAAGCCTCGCTTGTCTCTGTTAGGGGCATAGAGGTTGGGTTGACACCGGCGCAGTTGAAGACGTGGTCGATGTGTCCATACTTGGCCACGACTTCCGCCACACGCTGTTCTACGTCATCTGATTTAGACACGTCGAGAACAAGACTTGTGTGACGATTTGCGTCGCTGCCGCCGCAGAGTTGGAGAGTCTCGGAAATGCCAGTCTCGTTGACATCTGTGACGACAAGAACGGCACCCAGACTGTGCAGCTTTATTGCTGTACCTCGTCTTATTGATACGCAAGAATGAGTATAAATGAGTGGGTGAGTGGGTGAAATGATTAAGCGACCATTGGGATCGTCTAGACAGGATGGATAGGGTGCACTTACCCAATACCACTTGCTGCTCCAGTGAGCAGGATCACTTTACCCGCAAGGCTGGATGACATCTTGAAGAAGTATGGATCATATCTCACCTAGGAGGTTAGACTCCAAAATAGTATAATTCTTATTAATAGTCTTGAAGATATCATGTTGCGGTAACCCCCCCACTTGTGAGCTCCCCGCCCCCGAGCTCGGAGAATATTAAGAGCTATATGTTGTAGGTCTCTAATAGTACAAGGCCCGGAACAACGACTGGTTGGGCAAGAAATTGGCTTTTTGTATTAAATCTTATCTTGCAGCATACATACATAGATGCGCTGTGCCAAGAAGTTTATCGTACATCGTCCGCCGTCAAGAGTGGGAAGTGGGAGGCATAGACACATTTAAAGGGGGTAAGTTAAAAAGTGGATAATTCCATTGAAGCCTCTTATACCATAGACCCATTACAATATAAGGTAGGCAATATACATAGTTCCCATTATGACCCAAATAAGCCTGTAAACCCCGATTCAAAGATCTATTTGTCCCCAACCCTGGCCTCATTTGAACTCCATCAATGCTACTCGAACCTAATAGAGAAATCTTAGGTTCGAGGCTCTCCAGGAGCCCTTCAACACCTACAGCAGCCGCGTAGGTATCTCGTCATGAAATAAGCTGATGCCAGGGTATATAAACTGGGCCATTCTCTGTGAATCATACCGGTTTTAAACGCCGGACCACCAGAAACGCCTCATTCCAATTCATTCATTCGTAAAACCTCTCATCCCACTCGTGCTCCATCATCTCCATCGGAACAGGCCACCAAGACATCAAAGGCCCCTCGATGTTTGAGACGTGGTGATGCACCGACATAGTAGCAGGGGCTTTGCTTTCTGCGACATCCTCTTGTACCCATTCGTGCTCCATTAATTCTAGCGGCTCGGGCCACCAGGACATCAGCGGGCCAGTAATTTCGGGGACGTGGTGCTCTTCCGAGGCAGCTACCCGGACGTGCTTGTCCTGGCTGTTGATATCTGTACTCGGCTTAGATGCTGGTTGAGTTGTCTCATGCCATTGGGATTCATCTGCCTGCCGGCCTAGGAAGACGGGGAATTCGAAACCATCTTCAAATCTTAGCGAATTCCTCCGAGAATGAGTACTAGGCGAGGAAAACGCACCTTCGTCGGAGTCGGACTCGCAGTCGCTGAGAACTGGGGTTTCGTTAGACTCCGATGCAGGCGTCTGAATGCCTGACGAGATCGACTCTAGTGGGGTAGAGTAACCATCGCGGTAGACGTGATTAACGATGACTTTATTTTTGTGGCCATCATAGTGTAGGTGGTTGACGTAGAGGAGATGTGAAAGGTCGTCCTCATTGTAGATGGCCACCTCTGGATGTGTCTTGCTATTCAGGGGGAAATGTGTGCGCTCGACTTTGGTGGCGTGGACCCGATCGGTCATTTGTTCCATCTGGTAAATATCGCCTTGCATTGTATAAGTGTTTGATGACTGCTTTGATCTAATTGATCTAATTGATCTGGTGTGATGATTGTATGGTGATTGTGTGGTGATCTGGATGGTAGATTGGTATCTAAACACTACCTACCTAGACATTTTATATACAGAGGCCAAGTCTATGTGCCACGGTGAGTTCAACTAGATTATTCTTGCCCAGCTGTCGTGCTGGAGCCATAGTCGAACTATTAGACCCGAACTATTCTCGTCTCATCCGACCAGACAGCACCAGACTAATCGTTCCAAGAATGTTGTCTGGCCTAGGCGGATGACTCCTTGAGCTGGAGAAAAGGATGTGAAAAAAAAAGCGGACTTGTAGTGGCGTGTTATTGAATCACTACCCTATTGATGGTCGTATGATGGGGTCAGCTAGTGGACTTAGTCACCTAATGAAATGTTACGGGGCGCAACTGGACCTCCCGCCCGGATTCACCCGAACCACGCCCTCACGCCGTTTCCAGTCTCCTTGGTGTAGCCTTAAAATTTTTCCCTATTACGCAGACTCGAGATTAACCCCGTTACGGAAACGTCTCAGGTTGTCGCCGCTGTGCGTTCACTTAATAACCGCGGTGAAAAAGGCATCGCCCGCTGAACTAAAATAGCGCCCGAAGACAGGGATGTGGATTTTGATGGGGGTTTTTTTTTGGAAGTAATATCAAACTCGGCCATGATGATTTCTCTTGAGTTTACCATTTCCTTTTTCTCGCTTATCTAATAAATAAAATAGGAATTTCTACTCTACGACGGACATATGTGTTAGTAGTAGAAGAGTATATGACCAGGCGATGGTATTTATTAGGTGTAGTTTTCGAAGTTCATGACATGAAAATTTAGGAACTATGTAGGTATTTATTCGGACATGTCTCAAATAGGGGGTTCATGTACACATAACTTCGCGATTTGGGACAGTATATCGTGATAAATCTTATTTTCCTCCCCCTAATGTTCTCAATGTATCTTCATTTACCAAGGTAGCCAGGTATTTTAAATCTAAGGTCAAATTCAAGTAGATCGCAAATTGCCTTGAGCACATCCAGGTCAATTTATTCTAGCATATTACATTCATTCCCCTTTCCATACTCCCATCGCCTCCTATAGCTGTTGCATTAGCACTCCTATCTAGAAACGTACTTTCATGTTTCGTTCGTATGTTGCCATTGTTATATACTGACCTGGACGTGATTAAGAATTTCCTCCTCCACAATTTTAAGGTCCCTGTCTGTATTCACACAAACCGCCTCCATGCCCCATTTGCGGAGATTATCAAACATTGCATTGCTCTCAGCGTTGTTCCGCTCGATCCTCTCGCGCACCGTTTCGGGATCCGCGTCGTCTGCTCTCCCGGAAGTCGCAGCGCGTGCGAGTATACGCTCAAACGAGATATCCGGCGGGCAGGATAGATATAGTATACAGTCCGCCCGCGGCATCTGCGCCATCCACTCAGAAACGTGCTGCTCCGTACGGGGGAACCCATCGATGGGCCAGATCAACTGGCCATACTGCTCTGCCCCAGCCTCTATCGTCTCTCGGAGCAGCCTAACTGCGTCACAAGCCGGGAGAAGCAGGTTATTGGACCCCCCGCGCCTCGGGAAACTGCTGATCCAGGAGCCAGGAATCTGGTCTTGGTAGCGGATTAGATCTCCATAAGATAGGTGGGTTAGCCCAGGAACTGCAGTCTTAAGGAAACTCGAGACCGTGCCTTTTCCAACTCCAGGTGCTCCTAGTATGAAGATAAATAAGGGTCGAGGGGAGTGGTGTGGCGTGGAGGGAGGCGTTAACGCTCCGTATGTGGTAGATCCAATCAAGAGTCCTCGGTTTCGGTGGCATACACATGTCTTTCTAGCACCCAGACCGAGTAAAGAAGACCAAATGTTTCGGATATTGGTTCTTGTAAAAAAGCGTGCAACCACCATAGCGAAAACTTTGAACTTATTCATCGTCTTTTCTCTAATATAATTAGTAGATTAGGTTTAAAAATAGAAGAAAATACTGTGTCGACTGTCGTATGAGTTAGGTTACTGGATATGATTCTGTGCCGAAATTTTGGATTTTTATACGTACCTAGGTAGGTATATGTGTGGAGAAGTCCTAAGCACTGTGTTCGTTGGAAACCATGGATTATTCTCGAGTCGATTTGTTTGAACTCGCCTCTCTATGTCTCAACCAGTGATTGCGACAGGTCAACTAATTACCTCGATCTGACCATACCTAAACCAGTCTTAAGTAAAACTGGTAACGTGGATAGCTTCTTTCCATTCTTATTCAGATGGTTAAATGCCCGGTATGCCGGTATCCGAGCCGTTAATTATTACATGTAATACCTATTCAAACAAACGCCGGCTTCTGGTTTGATAGGCTGATCTATCTTATCGGCTGCCCTGTAACACGTCTATCGAATCATGAGTCGTGGAGACAGACTGTTTGCGAGAAGAGTCTTTCTTCTATTACTGCTAGTTTGCCAGCTCAAGAGAAGAGGCAGTTATCTTGTCTGATCTGATGCATTCGGTGGTCTCAACACTGTCTTAACGATTGGACCTTATCCAACTCGAAAGTTCAAACCGATTCCGTTCTAGCTTTGAATTGACGTGAAACAACTTCTGTACTAGTTAGCTATCGATGTGGCATTCACTACTCGCTAGACTCTATAAGATGTGACTTAGCTGAGTTAACTTACCCCCCCCCCCCCTTCATTATCTTCCTCTCGGCTAGAAATATCTAGAAATATATCGAGAAAGAGAGGGGGCTTAATCTCAGTTAATAAATCATCAATACGATCGTGTCTGTCGTTCTCACAGGCTCCTCGGTTTCAAAGCTCTCACTAACAAATTGATACTCACTATTAGTATCTCGGGTGCCACCGATTTCTACCTGTGCTAATTCCTCGTTTGAAGAAATAGCAAATAATTGTGCTTTTCGACCTCTCACACCGAGGGTTAAGGAATGCCCATCTTCATAAACCAAGGTAAGGCCGGATATGTCGCCGGCCATCTCGTTAAACGTCACTTCGATGGCTGTGCCGTGATTTTGTCGACCATCATTGAGGGTCTCCTGTATGAAAATTTTCTATATGACTGCTCACGATGGACACGAATAATTGGCGGAGCTAATAAGTAGCGGTGACTCGCGATTATTCATTTTCGATGTACAGAAGACTTTGACATGGTCCCACTACAGCAAAGGAGATCAGCATGAAGCTCGACAGTAGGTATAGGCGCCGACAGAAGGGAGAAAATGATTGAGCATAGTAAAGGTAGTGAATACTTCGTAGTTACAGCCCCATAAGATTCCAGTCTTCACTATTCCGTCAGTAGAAATTAATTACTAGGAGCTTCATGAAGGTTGACTGACCAATTTCTCGTAAGGGTTCTCTCGATACTGCAGGCATATTTTCTCATGGACGTAGGGTACTAGAAAATCCTTGATGATGCCGAGAATGATTCCCAATCTGAGCTTCTTGCTTGGTCCATATTTTACTCGTTTGTGCCAATTTGTGTGGTCGTGCCATGTTACTACATCCGCTATTCGATCTCCCGGGGAGAGGACCAATATATCAAGCTCCTTGACCCACTGTCCCACGATGACTGGTAACCTCGAGTCATCGTATTCGAGCCATAGTCCCGATATATGTTCTCCTAGGCCGGCATACTCCTCGTCGCTCACTGAAATACGGACCGTTTGAAGATTGGAAAAAAGTCCTCAGCAGTAAAAGAAAAACCCCGAGGATATGATAACATGTCTTGGGCTGAAAGTAAGGTTTTCGGGGTGATAGGGAGGTGGTGTGGAATATCAGCGGGCCCAGGTAGATACTCTTAAGGGGCTCGTTTCGCCTATTGATTTACTCTCAATAATAGATGCACGTGGATGGGATATCAAAAGCGAATAAATCGTCAGTATTTCGTGGTAATGTACGTACCAGATACTTCCCATCCCAAAAGAAAAAGAAAAAGAAAAAGAAAAACTCATGCAATCCTATGTCGTTATCCCAGCTATCTACCTTATCTACTGCTGCGAAGCGGACCTGCCTGCCCTATTATCCCTTACGAGGAATCCTCAATGAAACGTAGTACAGTATTCTATACGAATAGGTACGTTTGGTTCAAGAGTTAGGTACTAGCACAAATTCAACTTAGAAGATGCCGTTCACGATCTTCCCACCAAGAGTAGCACCCGCACCGAAAATGGCAGCATTTCCCAGCTTCTTGCCGAATTTCTTGCCACCCTCTTCAAACTTGCTCGGAGTTCCGCTGGGAGCAGGAGCAGGGGCAGGGCTTCCGTTCCCTTGTGCCACGGCCATAGGGGGTACGTGGGCATTATACGGGTTCTGGGTCTGAGGCGGCGGTGGGTATCCCCCGTGGGCTGCCGGATTAGGCTGTGCGTAGACTGGCTGTTGCGGGGCGTAGAAGCCTGCCTTCTCGCCGTTGTCTATCTCGACGTAGTTCTTGGGGAATATGCCCTCGGAGTTGGTCCGCTGGTTGCGTCCCATCCACCAGTCGTCGTTCATGTACTCGAACACGGCGATCTTGTCGTTACGGTCGAAGGATAGATCCCGATCGTCGGCTGCCTGGTACTTATACAGCGCCTTCGCGTGGGCGATGACAGGTTTGGACGGAGGTGGAGGCGGTGGACCGTTGCGGGCGGGAAGGGAAGGTGGCCCAGTGGTGTGATAGGCAGGGGGTGCGGGACTAGGTGCGGCGTTTTGATGGATTGCTAGGTTCGCCATCGAGTTCACGGGAGGTGACTGCGGCGGTGGAGAGGCGACTGCGGCTGTCCGTCCTGCGGGTGTAGGTGCACCGGAGAGGGAAGTCTCTGCGGGAAGGGCTCGGTGGATTGAATCGAAGACATCGTCGCCTATGACGCCCTTTTCGAGAAGATGCTCTAGCTCCTAGGGCTATGGTTAGCCTCGACAATAGATCCTATGCGAGGAAAATACGTATCAACATACATTCTTGATGATTCGGAGCGACTTGTTGGTCGCGATGAGTTCCTGGCGATCGAGAGTTACCATCTTGTCGACTTGATATGATCGATGTGATCGATGAGCAACGATAGTCAATTCCTCTTTGTGTGAAAAAGTAAAACTGTACAATTGGGATTGAATATCTAGGAAAATGTAAAGGTTGTTGGTTGAAACGATGGGTCCCTGTTTTTTAAGGTGGGCTGCTTTTCTTCCAGGGATAACTATTTCGGGAAACCGCCTGAGACCAAATCCCCCGCGCCCCGTCGTCTTATAGTTTTCTTTATAGTTTTCTTAGTCTTCGGGTCCTAATGCACAAACAGTGGCTGTGCATTTATTACGTACCTACGTAGGGTACTCTACCCGATCCGTCATACCATATTATGTAGCACACCTGACCCGACTCATACTGACTTAAATACCTAGTTCAGGCATATCATATTTGTGAGGACATTTTCCAATTGATAGATAGGTAGGTAACTACCTAAGGTAAGTAAAGGTATATATGTCGGCATCCAACACCCGCCTAAATAATCCCGTAGGTACAATACCCAAGGTAAATCTATGTAATTCTAAACGAATGGGCTGTTCTTCACAACGTACTTGTCGACGTACTCGTCTACAGCCGTCGCCTCTAGCTTCTTGCCGTCCATTCCTAGCTCGACTAGCTCCTTGACTTGCGACTCGGAGAAGTGCGGTCCTAGGTGTCGCTTGTACTTGGCCAGAATGTGCGGCTTAGCCTCCTCTCTCCTGAGACGGTGACCCAGCGGTGCCTCGACAACTACCTCCTCTAGAACCGTGCCGTCGTTTAGCTCCACCGTCAGCGCGTTAGAGATGGTACGCAGTTCCGGGTCGTGGTAGTCTTTCGTGAACTGCGGGTCCTCGACGCACTTGATCTTCTGTCGAAGGGACTCGACCAACGGTGACGTCGCCGCCTCACCACCATCCGTGTAATCCGTCGCCTCCAATCGTCCGAACACGAGCATCACCGAGCACATGTACTGGATGCAGTGGTCACGGTCGGCAAAGTTGTCCATCGGTTTGAACTGCTTGTCAATGATGCGAATGCACGCCTCGTGCGTTCGGCACGTGATGCCCTTGATATCTGCTGCCGACTTGCCCATCTCCTTCAGCTTGTTGTGGACCTTCTGGGAAGCCTCCACTGCCGTTTGCGAGTGGAATTCGGCTAGGAGCACGAGTTAGCAAACCTAGGTAATCATCATCTTGGGGATTCTGTGACAGTGATACGAACCTGGATACGAGACCTTGAACAGGACGTTCTCCATTACGTAGCTGCCGTAGGGGCGCTGGAACTCGAACTTGTTGCCCTTGAACAAAACATCGTAGAAACCCCATACCGGTGCGGACAGAACGGTAGGAACACCGGGTTCGCCCTTCATCACCTTCAATACAAGGTTGACCGCTCTTTGGCAAGCATCACCAGCGGCCCACGATTTTCGGGACATGGTGTTCGGAGAGTGCCGGTAGGTTCGCAAGCTCTGGCCGTCCACCCACGCTTGGGTAACGGCATCGGCAATCTGCTTCTCGCTCAGGCCAAGCATATGGGACACAACAGCTGCGCTGGCAACCTTGACCAGCACGACGTGGTCCAGTCCGACCTTGTTGTAAGAATTGAGCAGTGCCAGGCAGCCCTGAATCTCGTGTGCCTTGATCATACCCTCGAGGACGTCCTTGACGGTGAAGATCTTACCTCCGGCAAGGTTGCCGCCTGCCTTGTTGGTACGATTAGCCCAGTCGGCAACAGCCAGAATAGCACCCAGGTTGTCGGACGGGTGGCCCCATTCGGCAGCCAACCAGCAATCGTTGTAATCAAGCCATCGGATCATAGCACCAATATTAAAGGCCCCATTGACAGGATCGAGGATAAAGTCGGTGCCAGGAACCTTCGTACCATTAGGGACGACGGTACCTGGAACAATCGGGCCAAGCAATTTGGTGCACTCCTTGAATCGCAGACCTTCCAGACCGCAACCTAGAGTATCGAGGAATACCCATCGTGCAGTGTCAAACTAATGGCAGGTTACAGCCCCGTTAGTCTCGTAAACTACTAATCCTCTTAATCCAAACCTCAACAAGCAAAGAAAGGCGGCGGGGTAGGGGGGTGCATACAGCTAATTCCGACTCAATTGGCTTGGTGACATAGCTAGCGATGTCCCTGATCTCAGGATCATATTCTCTAGCTTCTTGAGGCATTGCGGGAGCAGATTGTCGTGTAGTAGTGGTGGAGAAAGGGGAGGACGAAGAGGGCACGGCGTAGGCGGGGTGTGTTAGACGTGCTGCAGCTCCGAGTTTCGCTGATGCTACTCGAGAGGAAAGGCTTAGAGGAGCTATTCTTTGCAGGGCAGTTCTCGGCTGTAAGCGTAGCGATCGGGAAGCTGTCTGAAGACTACGATTGACAGAAGACATCTTGTCTTACGGCTTCATCTCTAGGGAAGAAGAGAGCAGAAGAAAGTCCGGCGTAAAAACGCAGACGCAACGTAAATATAGAACAAAGTTCCAATTAGTAAAGCGGGAGCTAGCTAGGTACCTAGGCAGGGGTACATTTGGATTTGGAGCTTGGAATTGGAGGCTGATAGTCCAAACTTTATTCCCTCGGTACGGTAAACTGGCGGTTATATGCGGCCAATGGTGGGGCAGCCAATGCGGGGTGTTCGTGTACGCTGTCTATAGTCTCTGACAGCAATTCTGCAAGGAACAATCATCTAGGGCAAGATGGCCGAGTTGGTTATGGCGTGAGGTTAAGGTCACCTTAGCATCTAATTCCTCATGGAGCAATCCGCGTGGGTTCAAGTCCCACTCTTGTCACATATTCTTTTTTAATTTTTTTCTTCTTTTTTATATCTATTCTATTCAGGTATGGTTCAAAGACAATTTCACGTCAGTTTACGTGTCGGACGAACGGAGAGTACGATGTCTGCTTTCCTAACCTTTTTTTAATATTTGTAATACCAATGGGCAAAAGTTTAACCATCGCTTACTTAGCTGAAAGGACCGAGGGTTTTTTAGAGGGTGCCCCTCACTACGTCACATGGCACATGCCGTGGAGAGCAAAAAAAATCTCAAACTCCCCCAACTCCGAAAGTTATATCAAGTCAAGGTATGAGAGCCCATATGAACAGAGAAACACGAAGACATAACGACGAAGCGCTGTGAATGGGCAACCTTAAATCTAGAGAGTAGCTGCCGGATTCCAATGCAGATTATCCTAGCAACAGTCAGGATTACAATTCCAACATTTGATGCTAAAGATGCTTAATGGAAAGAAATATAGTCCCTAAGTTCACCAAATTTGATCTTTTGAAGTGTCTGAGCGATAAGGAAGTAACTGACAAAAAATATAGCTGCATTGATAGAAGAAGCTATGATGAGGAAAGAAAAAAAATAACAGAATGACAAGAGTGGGACTTGAACCCACGCGGATTGCTCCATGAGGAATCAGATGCTAAGGTGACCTTAACCTCACGCCATAACCAACTCGGCCATCTTGCCTTCGAGATGATGCGGATCTCTGATTGGTCTACGGTCGTTATCTTGAAATATAGAGGCTAATTTTACATGGGCATCAGCCACCTTGCCGTTGAAGATGCTCCTGCAGATGACCCCACATCTTCCTGAGCCGTCTCCGCTCGGCGTTCTTACTACCCCTTTTTTTTGTGAGCACATAGAAGGGCTTCCTAGAGTGAGTTGACGAATTCAATAATTGCAAGGCTTATCAAATACTTGTCGATACATTATTCATTGAGAAGCTATCCAATGGTGCTTTTAGTAACCTTAATTCATCTAGGTAATTTCTATCACTCTAAATATCTATGTACCAGGACTGGTGGCGCGACAATATCATAGGTATCTTGAAGAAGTGTTTAAGGACTTTGACATTCCCAAAACACGACCAAAACCAAACCTCATGGGTAAAGCTTATACCTAGTTTATCCACCAAAGAAGCGCCTGTGAAAAATGTATGACTAGGTACATGTAGGTAGGTGACCTTTGGTTTATATCCCAATTTAGGTAATTACTACAGACCCAGGGTTTTATTTAGCAAATTGAACAATATCCATTCAACCAAACAACCAACCAGCTTGTCTCAAAATCAAACGAACATTTCCATCTTCATCATTGCATTCTTCGAGACGTCTAACTAGCACTATGGGTATCAAGACCCGGTTCCTCGTCATTTCAGATACTCACGATGAAGATTTGCCTGGTATTTCGGAAATTCCCACTGCTGACGTGGCAATACACTGCGGTGATCTCACAGAGGAGTCGTATATCAACGAATTTAGGAAGACGCTCGATCTTTTGAGGATAATTAAAGCGCCCCTGAAGTTGGTCATTGCCGGAAATCATGACTTCACCTTGGACACGCCAATATTTAGGAAGAAAGTCACTGAGAGCCAGGTCCTAGAGGCGGACGTAAGGAAATTCTACGGCGACTATGGGGAAGCACGTCAGATTTTCGACGATGCAAGAGTTGAAGGCATTGTTTTTCTGGACGAAGGCACGCACAAGTTCGATCTAGATAATGGGGCGACATTGACCGTATATGCCAGCCCCTTCACAGCATCACTAAAAGAAGGTGGATTTCAATTCGACCCCCGAGAAGGACACGATTTCAACATCGCCAAGGGGGTTGATATAGTAATTACCCACAGCCCACCTCACGGCATCATGGATCTCACCGACTCCAAAGAAAGAGCAGGATGCCCGGCGCTCTTCAGCGCTGTTGCGCGGGCCCGGCCGAAGTTACACTGCTTCGGACACATCCACGAGGAATGGGGCGCAAGGCTGGTCACTTGGCGCGGACATCCTAGCGAGACGCCATCCCACTTCACCGATATCGATAATAACAAATCAAGGGTCATCGAAAAGCTGGGCAATATGAGGGAACGACGAAACGATACCCCGAGGGTTGTGTTGGAAAAGGCGGCAAGAAGGTTGCATCTCCATCAGCAAGGATATATCAGGACGAGCCATTGCACTAGGGATGAGACCCCTTTACAATCCGGATCACAGACATTATTCGTCAATGCAGCGATTGAGTATACTCTGGAAGAGGACTCGACGCACGTGCCTTGGCTGGTTGAAATAGAATTACCACGAGCGGTTCAATGACGAATCAATACCTACGGGTTTGGCTGAGAGAGAGCTTGCCTGTTGTACGTCATGACAGAGACGTCTTGGATATGGGTGTTTACGACCTTTATGGCTATTGTGGGAGGACATAGAGAGAAGGCAAAGTTAGACGGGGACGATGACGGAGATGAAGAGATACCCAAGCTAAGGACTATTTACAATGACAATGCGCGCCCATCATTTGATTTCTGTCACTAATCAGGACGGCAGAGACGAGATAATTACTCTTCGATAGATACTAACTCATGTATAAGAAGTTTCTTGTTGTATCAACAATCATTACCAAACAACAGCGCCCCTGACATATCCTCGATCAATTAGCTCCCCGAGATTCCTTTCCAAACACTTGAGCTTATACCCATCTAGCTGTTCACCGTCCCCAAGGGTCTCCACGATCTTATTGAAGTCGAACTCCTCGGATGCGCGGGAGCACTTCTCCAGGATCCTTCTTAGTACTGCGACTCTGCACCTTGGGTCCCTAACTGCTGCGTCCAAGTTCAACGTCAGCAACGACTGTTTGGTTACGTCTAAACCCGCGTTCATATCCGCATCTCTCCCATTCTCTTGTCCCAGTCCTCGCAGGATCTTCGCGTACTCATCCCTTAGCTCCCTCAACACCCACGGCGCATCCTCGAATCTGTTTCCTTCGGGCTCATCCTCGTAGCTCTTCGTCCTCCACAATTCCGGCGGCGGCTGCCAGCGCCAGACGAACGGATTGAAGTCCCTGACGAGCCAGCGCGGAAGTGCCTCGTTCCCCATGGACTTCGGTGCTGCTCTTGCGCCATCCCACCCTAGTATTCCCCTTATATCCCCCTCCTTTGAGACGATAATGTTGCGCATACCAAGGTCCGAGTGCGTTAGTACGAACCTCTTCTTCTTTCTCCTATTCTCCGTTTCTTTGCCTTTATGGGAAGTCGGGTCTTCTGGTTCGCGTATCAGGCCCACGAGTATACGGAGCAGTCTATCGACCCCTATACCTGTCTCAGTATCAGAGGGGTATTGGTTTAGCAATGCCGTATACATCCCAGCCACGTCGCTGAAAGAGCCGGCGCCGGTATATAGTGGTTCCCTCTCGCAGTCCTCGTCGCCGAGCCAACGCTGCACCATAGCCTGCACGTCGAGCTCCCTCAGGGGTCCCACGCCCACAAGGAACCCTTCGTTATCGAACACAGGCGCCCCTCCGCGGTCGAACTCGAATTTGCCTAGCTGCAACATAGCTTTTGCGAGGCCTCTCAATATCTTGATCCTCTTCTCCCCGAGTTTCCCTTCACCCTCCCCATCCCCGAACCAGACGCGGTCCAGCGGCTGGCCCTCCACGAACTCCATCATCAGGTAAGGCACATGAAGCTCGTTGTGAGGCCCTGAGTCCGCGTCGATGATCTCGGGCACGGGAACTTTGGTCTCTGTCTTGAGAAGGTTAAGCACGAGGGCCTCGGCGCGCACAGCCTCAGTGTTCAGTTTGTCCCAAGTATCCGGCGTGCCGTTGGCCGGGATCTTGATGATCCACTTGGTCGCGTCGTAAAATTCAATCGTGTAGAAGACGTGCGCGGATCCAAAGGACGGGCCATTTACCCGGGGAAATGGTAACAACGGCGGGTCGTGGCTGTGTATGAGTTTATGGCGGCTATGCCGGATGTCGAGCGCGAAGGAGGCGATAGCGGCCGTGTCGATCTGGGAGAGGATACCGGCGAAGTCACGGTATTTCCCAAGGCCCTTCCTCCGTCTCCTCTCTTCAGTAGTATCTTCCTGGTGTAAATCTACAGGCGCAGCTTCGAGGAGTGCATCCCTAAATGAGGGCAAGGCTTTACTCTCATTAGCTAGTTCTGCGCTGTTCCACTTGACTTCCCACGGCACCGATTTCGCCAGCTTGGTCAATCCTGAGAATATTTTATTCGTACTCAGACTCCCGGCATAGTCGATATCTGCTTGGCCTCCCCTGGTAATCCAGGACAATCCGAGAATTAGGCCTAAATCTGCTTGACGATCCTGTGCCAGTCGGTCTAGTTCGGCGCGGCGCTCGAAACGGGACCGGTCCGCGAAGCTCGTTGCAAGGAGTCCGGACATTTTTTACTTGAAGAAAGAGAAGTTATACAATGCGATTTGTACATAATGGCATTGAATTTCTCTGCAAGAAGAAGAGAGGTATAATAGCTTTTAGGATTGCGGACCATAACAAAGAAGACTTCTTCGCAACGGGTGTGGCGTCCAACTTCCGTATCCGGACAACTTGAATGCCAATGTTTTAAGTCAGTTCTCAACATATTTTCACAAGCCTTTAAAATCCGAATAGTTGATAATAATGACATTAGGGTCATTTCTATCCTTCTAGCCATCATCTATAGTACATATCTATACCGTGAATGCGCCTCTAGTCTTTGGTGTAAGGGTATAACCACCACCCATTAACCTTGCCGCCCCCTTTTTAAAAAACCATTGAATTTATCAATGCCGAAAACTTTCCTCCCGGTACGTTACTATCTAATAACCAGAGGATGAAAAGGAGCATCCTAATAGAATTCCATAATCATTCATCTTGACCATAACCGTAATCCATCATGAACGGACCTGACCTGTGCAAGATGAATTGTTGATCCAGAACTGAGTCCTAACGAACGCCTACACACCACAAGCTCAACCACCCCGGTCTAGCCCGTGGCCGCCCAATCCGCGGCCACCCCGTTAGCCAGCTACCAGTCCACTGGGCGACTCCCGTCAGCGCCGCGCCCTACCGCGACCGATACCACCAAGCGCCCAGGCCGACCAGCAGCACGGTGACGAACACCATGATGCCCTGCTTCGACTGCGAGATCAGCATGGACCAGCCGATCGTACTCTCCCACTTCCTGACCATAGCGCGGTGCTCCCAGGTCTGGAAATCGACGGGGAACGGTAGCTTGACGCGCGGATCCACGGGCTGTTGCCGTTCGCCACTTAGCTCCGTCTCGCATGCCGACTCGGTTGGCTGTAGGACGTCGGGATCTAGCATCGGGACATCCAGGCGTAGGAACACGGCTCTGTGATCGCTCGATCGAACAGCGGGGAGTGCGTCGTAGGTCCTGATTTTCATCTTGGCGTCGCGGACGGTGTTTTGAACCCACCACGGTATGTCGAAGAACAGCACACGGTCGCACCAGCCTGGCCAGCGGTGCAGAGCCCACGACCATTCTACTTGATCTGCGTCGTCTTCCTCGTCCCCGATACGGCCAAGTTCCGTCTGCGGCTCTGACTTGGGGGATAGCACAAGCTTGTAAGTGGGTGGGAAATTGATGGGTGCCTCGCTCAGCCCTTGTAATGTGCGGCCGGCACTCTTCTCCGCGGTAAGCTGGTCGTGGCTTAGGAAACGAGTGTAGTAATTCGGGCTCTCGGGGTCGGTCTCTGGAAAAGTAGAACCCGAGGCCGGCGACGTCTTGGAGAGGCGGTAATTCAAATCGCCCGAAACGAAGAGGTGAGAACCTGGCTTATAGATGGATATGTCATGTAGAGCCTTTTGGGTTGATTCCTGACTCAGGAGACCTTGGGCGTCTTCGTCATCGTCCGAACCATGGGACGTGGGTTGTAGTAACGGGCGTTCCGCAATTTTCTTGGGGTCCTCAAATACGAGACCAGAGACTATGCTTTCCCAGTTCTTGTTCCTCTTGTTCAAATTCCACTCCATAGCGGCCAGGTGAGCACTGACGAAGGTGAGTTCGGTCGATGCTAATACGGAACCATCTTCTTCGTTCTGTCTCTTGTAAAGCATCCGCAGGCCCGCTGCACCTTTATTGGCCATATCTCCCGCACCAAAACCAACTTCTGCAACCTGCAGATTTTCCACGGCCGACGGATCACGGGCGAAGAGCATAATACCGGTCATACCAACATTACGCGCAGTCACCAGCGTGTACGGACGGTCTTTCGGGCGGTCTTGTCGTTCTTCTTCCGCCGCAAATTTAGAGGCGGCAATATTCACGGCCGATTCGTAGCGTTGGAAATACGGATGCAGAACGTACGAGCCTATGAAGGCTTGAGCGAGCGGTGCCATCTCTTGGAGGGAGCTGGAAAGCATCGGTGAGGTGGTCAGCAAATGTTAGGTACTCAAGATAGATTATTAAGATATATAAATCACTACTAACATAACGACCATCTCTGGGAGACTCGTAGCATTTTGTCCGAAAGCATTACACAAATGTCGTGCAAATACGGGAATATTAATCTGCCGCTTTGCAGCATTGAAGGTGAGTATGAAGACGTCCAACGTCGGAACTCGATCCATCTCTACAAATTGATTGAGGCTTAAAGCATTAACCAAAAAAAGTGTCGAGATATTTTGTCGTTGTGTTGTATAGTAGTGTGGTTGTTGTGTAGTTGTTGTGTAGTAGTCAATCAAATAGAATCAGAAGCTCGGGGGAATACAGCTTCAGTACCTAGGTAGGTATGTAATGTATAATGTTGTATCACCTCCTTCCAAAATGCCGGGACCAATGGCAATGGTAGGTGGGGTGGGCTAGAAGTGGCCAAGGGGGAGAAGGCAAGGGTGTTGTCAGGTAATTATGTCATCGAAGCAAAACCTCGCATTTTTTTTGTCGATGTTCAGGGTCCTTCCGAATCCGGTATCCGGTCCACTTCGTTACTTTCCTGCTTGTAATCGTAAAGGCAGATGCAAATGCAAATGCAAATTCGCAACGGACTTGCCCTACCTTTTATATGAAATCCATCGTGACCTACCTAAAATCTCAAGTGTCTCGTGTGAATATAGGTACTTACTATGTAGGCATCCTACCCCGGTCAGCTGCCTCGACGCTTGTATGCTTCCCCCATCCATGTGACCTTCTAAAACTGCATAGCCTCTATTCACCGACCAGGCACTTACAACTAACTTACTTACCTTTGGAAAACGATACAAGTCATCCTTATTAGTACATCAAGTTTTTACCCTGGCGATAGTTACATGTCATAAACGGCTCAACTTCAAAACAATGTGTGGTGGGATAATGCAAATAAAATTCATTCTGTGTAACTACCTAACGTGTATTGGTTGTCTATTGCCATCGTCTGGGGTGGGGGTAATCTATCTCTCTCCTTGCCGAGTGTTATGGGTCAACCTCACCGATACTGCGAGTTTGCCATGATCCACATCGCACGTCTTCCATTTCTTAAGATGCCGGGCCATCCTTCAAAAAGTCGTGCTTGCATGTATCGATAGGTTAATATCCCACTTCGCCCTCACGGATGCTGCCTTGCTAAGTCAGCTAGACGGGTTGACCACCGTTATCAAGCCATCATAATGAGACCGCCGAGATGTTTCCGAGTAGCGACAAACCATAATATGGCGATGCCCACCACAACCGAGGCAGTGACGATATTATCCATCCCCCGTATGATTGCAACCAGCTCTACCCCATATAAGCAATGTGAATGAAGGCCGAATGCTGACCCATGGCGTAATTTGTTGAGGACGAGCCACGAGAGGCAGTGATTAGGCTAGCTTGGGTCACGACCCATCTCCTCAGACGAACCCCATCACCTCATTATCACATCCCCAGGAGAGGATGTCGGCGTGACAAGACCAATGCCCGAATAGGAAAATGAAGGAAAAGAAACCAGACGAAGAAGCAGAAAGAAAATCAAAGGCCCTTAGTCATATCAGAAGACTTATGTATCGCATCGAAGGCGCATCGACCGCCCAGAACGAAATGCGTAGTTCTGGCGTTGTCGAAACTCAATCTCTGGGTTGGCGTTTCCTCTAATCCACGTGCGTAGTGTTGGATTGTGCGAGCCGAGGCAAACGTGCTGTGATAGACTGAATTCCGTGAAACGACACCCCAAGCGGGTCAGGGTGCCGGAAGTGCCGTTCAGAAAACCTAGGCTGCTCTGCGAGAACGTCGAATGTGCTCCGAGACACAAATCTACGCCTTCTAGAGCCACCAGGCTGTCCGAGCCAGGGGGGAGGGAATTGAGTCATAAACCGAGAGTCGTCGAAGAACGGAAACAATAGCAATTCATACGATATGAAAGGAAATCAAGCGTGGTCCTCGAACCGATGATACTTGGCGTAGATCCGTTGCCGGATTTTCCAGGGCCAAAACAGAGGGGGTCGGCGAGGCTACCACGAAGTTTAAGTTGCTTTCCATTATGCGGGCTCGTTTCGCCCACGACAAGGCAACGGATGATAGCAAGGTGAAAATGCTCGTGAATCATTTGGGACGGTAGGACCCAGACGCATATCCGGAACCACCTTGACCTTTGGAAGCTGATCGCAGCCTGTTACCGCAAACTGAAGTGTCAGCAATCATGTCAGCAGTTCCTCCGGCTAGCGCTGTAAATCACACCAAACGCGAAGGAAAAATGATTCCTTACTAGGAATTCTTTGGGCTGGGCTGGGCTGGCGAGACACTCACATCCTGTCGCTTCCCCCGACGGCACGGTTGGTTTCTGGAGTGTCAACACCGGGAGCACCGCGCTCCATCACCTTGCGGCGAGAGCTGGGAATTGCATTGGGCTTGCCTGCCTGGGGGGTCTGGCCGGCCGTGGCAGCAGTCGTTCGACGGGCCTTCTCGTCGTCACCCTCGCCCTGGCCGGCGGCCTGAGCGATTGCCTGGGCATTCTTCTGGTACTTGTAGACAGTCCAGTCGAAGACGTAGTCGTACTGGAAACCCTCACGGACGAAGAGATCGCGGAAGATCTTTCGGAGGTAGCTGTAGTCGGGCTTGTCGTCGAATCGGAGAGAACGGGTGTAGTTCAAGTAGATGGCGAACTCGTTGGGGAAGCCACGGCAAAGGACCTCGGTCGGCGTGGTCATCTTCTTCTCCATGATGCGGTCATATTTCTGCTTCTTAGTAGCAGCCTTCAGACCCTGCCAAGGGAGCGAGCCACGGCAGAAGTACAGCATCACGTAGCCCAGAGATTCCATGTCATCACGGCGAGATTGCTCTACAGACCTTGTTAGCAATGCCGAGAAGACAGGTGGTAAAGTTAGGTTGTTTGACTTACCAACACCAAGATGAGTGTTGATCGAGGCATATCGGGCAGTGCCGGTCAGGTTCTTGTTCTCACGGTAGGGGATATGGAAGTGAGTCTTGGGGTCTCGGTACTTCTTGGCCAGACCAAAGTCAATTACGTTGACCTGGTTACCTCGCTTTCCGATACCCATCAAGAAGTTGTCGGGCTTAATATCACGGTGGATGAAAGACTTGGCGTGTATGTACTCGATGCGAGAGATGAGCTGGTCGGCCAAGAGGAGCACCGTCTTCAAGGAGAACTTGCGGTTGCAGAAGTTGAAGAGATCCTCCAAGCTGGGGCCGAGAAGATCCAATACCATAGCATTATAGTCACACTCGGTTCCGAACCAACGGACGAAGGGGATACCGACACCGCCGGCAAGGGACTTGTAGACACGGGCCTCATACTCGAGTTGAG
This sequence comes from Hypoxylon fuscum, assembly GCA_022578945.1. Classification (NCBI taxonomy): domain Eukaryota; kingdom Fungi; phylum Ascomycota; class Sordariomycetes; order Xylariales; family Hypoxylaceae; genus Hypoxylon; species Hypoxylon fuscum. The sequence continues at coordinate 49,288 of MU399938.1, read as the reverse complement.
GGTGCTTCGCCTTGACCGACTCAAGCTTAATAGCAATCTCTTCGCCCGAAATGATGTTGGTGCCCAGGTAGATATCACCGAACGAACCGGAGCCAATCTTTCGACCGATGCGGTACTTATTACCGACACGGAGATCCTACGACAGGTAGTTAGTAAGCCAAGACTTATTTGTTCTCCGCCTTTACGATGGAGGCATGATCAATCTCGTGTGAGGCAAATCTACGTAGACAGGTATCGCGGGAAGAATAGGGATGCCCCGTCAACGCACACCGACATTCAATCCCCACTATCTAGCCATAGTAATTAAGGCAATACGTGGTATGCTCCACTATCGGATATGACCACGACAACTATGAAATGGGGACATACCATTGTAGTCATGTTGGCGGTGGGGAGCTACCGTGCTCGACGGAAGCTGAATAAAGATGTTGGTTTTTGGGGGGATTGGACCGGAACTCGTCAGGTCGTTGGAATGGCTTCTAGAACGATTATGGTCAACCTAATCTATTTTTGTTAGTAGGTGGAAGAATCTGCAGTTTGAGTAGTTGTTTGGTGTTGTGGTAAAGGATAAAAAAGCGAAAGTTGTCGTTGGTAAAAACGGAAACGGCGGCGTGTTGAAAGAGGGAAAGAAGGGTATGTTGAAAAAATAGCCGAACAACAGAGGCAAGTGCATTCAGGTAAGATTTGGATGGAAGATGAGATAGGTTAATAGGCTACGAAAAGAAATACTTTTGTCTTTTCAAGTCTCAAGTAGGAGAAGGGCAAGGTAGGTAAATGTTGTAAAGGTGATATTGAGGGTCGATGAACAGATGAACTGTAGGTCTCTCCGACCGAGAGGCTTTCTCAGAAACGAGAGAGGGGAGGCTTACCCAACGTTTGGACTGGCCGTTTCCAGCAATGCGTGCTTGAGTAAAGGGGTGAAGAAGATTGAATTGAATGAAAGAGGAAGAGAGAGAAAAATAAATGATGTAGAAGACGTGGCCGTCGAATATTGAACTATTCTTTGGCGAATTACCACGTCCTCAGTCGAGTCGGTGATGGATGGATGGTTGTAGAGTGTGTGGTGTGTGGTGTGTGGTGGAAAGATTACGTTTGGTAAAATGAAGAGTAAGAAGTTAGTAGTAATAGGTAGGGGGAGAGAGAAAAGGGAAGAGGGCGGTGGATGAAATTGGGTGAGTGGATAATACTAAAGTAAAACCTACCTAGTGCGATGGGCTGGAATGGGGTTGGGCGCGCCTCATCAAGCTGGGCAGGACCAAGTTGATTGGGTTGGGGGTTTTTTTTTGGTGCGCTGGTACTGTGCTAGGACATGCACTATGTGTGCTGTGCTGTGTGCTGCTGTAGGTAGGTGCGTGCCGCCGACCGTTTGCCTACCTACCTGTAAAGTAATAATTTGTAGCACCTCACTAACCTACGCACGCTGCGCACCTACCTACCTAGGAGGTAGCTAGAAGTAGCTGTGGCTGACACTGACAGAGAAGTTACGTACATAGGGATTAGGTGTAACCAGACTTCCAAGGTATGTTGCCCTTGCTCAGATACCAACCAGATCAATTCGCTAATACAGTTTGTAAAATGCAATATGGAATACCTATCTACATACACCTTAGGTAATAGGTAGGTAATAAGTTATACAGTACAAGATGGGTACGGAATCTTTTATTAAGCTTCCAGGTCATTAGAGAAGTAGCGGAAGTAGCGGGCTCCCTCTACGGCGAAGCCCAGCTAGCTGAATGGCCTTCACCGGGCTGCCGGGTCAGCTGCCAGTTTCAGGTGTTCACGGATACACTCAATCGGCAGTTACCTTCTTGCCTTCGTATATTCACTTAAGCTTCCTGCAACAACGAATATGCCAATGCAATAAGGTAGATAATTACCAAATAGAAACGCAACGAGGACTACCTAGGTATCACGTGTTTCGGGACTATCTTGCAATGGTCTGGCAAGGGAGTTGAGCGAGGTATTGAGCGAGGTAGGTCCCTCTCCTCATCATTTCCAAGATGCAGGCTCGTCAGGGAAACAAGGTCTCGTCAAAAGAGGCGGCCTATTAATCAACCATGATCTATAATATGTATGCCTTGCCGTTGGCTAAGATTCCGAGGGTTGTATCCTATTGGCATTTGGTATTTTGAAGGACCGTACGGCTGTCGCTTAGCGAGAGATGTGCAAGCCGAGACTTTCATATAAGCACACTTCTGACGCTCTAACACAGCCCAGCTCGGTTTTAGTTCTCTACTAGAGAGAACTTAAGTTACTCCGAATGTTCAACAGGTAAATCCAATTGGGAACGCGAACTCAATTCAGAGGGCTACATCTATTTCAAGCCCGTCCCTATCGTGGAAGCATGGAGTATGGATACGCTGTAGAGGGGCAGAGGGGTAGTGGACAACACGGCGCGCACCAGCGACAATCCATACAGCAGGCTTCATTCACTTACAAGCGGCATTTTCTAATCCCAGAGGTCAGACTGCCCGTAGATCCGGTCAAAGTCTTTGAAATTATAACAAAACCTTCCATGTTTGCCTATTATCACTATTCAAGGGAGTTGGAGGCATCATCTAATTACCTGTTAGCCGGCATTGTTTGTGACTCTGTAAGTGGTGGTCATCAGGACTTTTTATTCAGGCGTATGAGGCCACCCTTTCCATCGCGAACTCATGCCTCATGCGGAAAAGAAATTATCAAACGCCCGTTAGTATGACACGCCATCAAGATCGGCAAGAGATCTCCCTTATGCTGGCAGGCAGTGATTCGTGACCCATAATGCAGGTCTGATAAGTCTCGGTCTTACTGTCCAAATCTTAGAAAAAGCCAAAGCAAATTAAAGACTTCCCTTCTTAAGGCATTAGCATCATGCTAATAATCCCAAAATAGGAATTTCCAATTACCTGGGCTACCAGTACCGCTACCTATTCCCAAATCCTCGGCCCGCCCTCGCTACCAGTACCTAAAGTTAAGTAGCTTGCGACGATGCAACTTGACATCACAAGCGAGCGTAATGGCTTTCTCTGAATTTCCTTTCACCCTGTGAAACCCGTATTCATTTATGTGACATAAAATACGAAATGGCAGGATTCTGAGGGCCGAAGTACAACATGTTACTGTAGCTGCGGCCATGTCTTGTCCTACTACCAACGAACACCTTGACCTTTACCTCCCCCCCATCTACAATATTACTTGCAGCAGCACGTCAGCCGGTGGTCATCTGCAAAGTACTCAAACGAGAATCTGTCGACATTGTCCATCAGTTCATCACTCCTCTCGTTCCTCAAGGCCGCATGCACCCCGACATTCCATGACCTCAATGTGGTGCTTTAGTGCCCAAACGATAGAAATTAGCAACCGTTGACGATGGTCTGAATACGTATTGCATCGTGAGAGGTAGAACGGGGTTAACGATGTTGATCAAGATTGGCAACAATGTGCAAAAATAGAAAAGCGGCCCCCAGCTTGAACGGAATGGAGCCATCCATTACAAGAGAAAACGCCTAATGGTCGGCAAGCTGCTTCATTATCTCAGCAACCCTTACCCAATTAAGGAGGTGGCATATAGCTGTCAAAGTGTCACTGCCTACGTGTAGCCTTTTGACCAAGATACTAATAGCCTTTAAAAAATTTATTATCCAAATTCAATTCAACAAATAACGGCGTCAATGTCGACAGCGAAGGCCAGAAATGATTCATTCATCAAGTAGTAAATACCTTATCAACTACTTCCGTATGGGTTTGCCTAAGACATGGACACTATGATACACAGATGACGCTTCCTCCTCGCCACGATCCGGTGATTATTGTCCTGCAGTACCGTGTACCTATCGTAACCTTCACAGCTGCAGCCAATCACCCAGCTCTGCCTCATTGGGTAGAACATGAAAGTGTTACGACAGGGAATTACTTGTTTTGTCACCCCCGAGATTCGCGCTGCATCCCATCCGTTGCGCTGACAATTATCTCATCCTTTTTTTATGTCGGCTTGTTAACTATTTAAAAGCTCGGGTAGAGTTTTACAAATATTATAAAGGGCGTGCCGGGTTAGTTTTAATTAGGGTCCGGAATTTAAAAATACGTATTATATAAATATAATATAATATATATATCGATATTATATTTTTTATATTTATATATATAATAAAATAAATTTTATATATTTTAAATAAATTATTAATTTTTTATAATTATATTAATTATAATAAAATTATATTAATTATATTAATTATATTAATTATAATTATATTTTTAATTTTAAATTTTATATATTTTATTATATAAATATTTTTTTATAATTATAATATATAAAATTTTAATTTTAAAATATATATATAATTTTTAAATAAATATTAAAAAATTATTAAAATAATAATAATAAATTTTATTTATATAAAATATTTTTTTTAATTTTAATTAAAATTATTTAATTAATTAATTAATATAATATATATTATATAAATAATATAAATATAATATATAAAATATATAAATATAATTAATATAATTAAATATATATATAAAATATGATATTTTATTTAAAAATATATATTTTTTTAATTTTTAATTTTAATTTAATTAAAATTTTATTAATTATTTATTTTTAAATTATATAAATTAATAAAAATTATAATTTAAAAAAATTATAATTTTAAATTAAAATTATTAAAAAAATTTATTAATTATTATTAATTAAATTTTATTAAATTAAAATTAATTAATTAAATTTTTATTTATATTAATTTAAAATAAAATTAAATAATTTTATATTTTATATTAAATAAATTTTTTTTATTAAATTATTTTATATATTTTAATATTATTTAAAAAAATTAATATATAATTTTAATTTTTATAAATAATTAATTATATATAATAAAAAAATTATTTATATATATTATTATTTATATTTTTTAATTAAAAAAAATTTTTTAATTTAAATAATTATAATTATTTTATTTTAAAATTATTTAATAAATTAAATTTAAATTATATATATTTATAATAATTTATTAAATATTTTTTTAATATAATAATATATTTTAATTTTATTTATTTAATAATTTAATTTAAATTAATAATTTTTTAATAATAAATAAAAAAAATTTATTATATTAAATATATTAATAATATTAATAAATATTTAAAATTATATTAATTTTTAATTAAATTTATATATATTAATATTAAAATTAATTTTTTATAAAAAATTTTTATAATTTTTTTATAATTTTAATTTTATTAATATTTTAATAATTTATTTATTATTTTATATTTATTTTAATTTTATATAAAAAATAATTATAATTTTTTTTATTATATTTAAAAAATAATTTATTAAATATATTTTAAATTATAATTTTAAATTTATATAAAATTAAATAATTATTAAAATAATAATAAAATTATAAAATTTATTATATATTTTAAATTTAAATAATAAAATATTAATAAATAAAATAAAAAATAAAATTTATAATTTATAAATTATAAAAATATATAAATAAATATATAATAATTATTTAATAAAAATTTTATAAATATAAATTATATTTATATATTTAAATAAATAAATATAAAATTTATTTTATTTTATATTAATATAATAATTATATAAAATTTAATTTAAAAATAAAACGTTTTTTTTAATAAAAATTATAAAATTATAATAAAAAACACCGTTTACCTTTAATGGGTTTCTTTCTTAATATAACTATAAGACATTCTGTTAATTTATAGTATAAGTAGTTTTAAATTCCCGACTTTTTCAGCAACTTCTACTTCGCCTGCTGATCACCTTAACAAAGCTTCCACGCCAAATTTCTCTTCTTCGCGTAGTAAATCTAAGTCCGTCTGTAGCATGTTTGATACATATGCGCCATGTCGAGGCTCTGCGTCGAGTCCTGTTCCAAGTGGAATTTGGGAATAAATACCAACGCTTTTATTTCGAGGTCTTTCGATGTCGTTGGAGTCTGTTACAGCATCGATATTACCAAGCTGCTCGACAAACTGTCTATACTGCTTGGGAACACAACAAGCACAGAGCCGATATTAGCCGACTGAGATGCCAAAATGGTACTCGCAACATGACAAGTATCTCACGCTAGTCCATGCAACTAGATCTCGCGGGATTGTAAATTGCCGAAAGTCACCATTCCGCGAAACCGTCCAGTGTCTAATGTCGTCATGGCTGTGGTTTGGCTCAGACATCATGACCTTGTCGCCAATTACTAGATTCGGACCGAGTGGGATAGATGCGTTGCGTACAATTACGCCTTCGAAGGCGGACAATGTGGCCTCATCTCCCCATTCCCAGAGGGTTGGAGAACATGCGCCATCTCGTATCTGGGCTTGGACGAGAATGATAGCAATGGTGATTTGGCTAACTCCTCTCTTAATCACAATATCTAAGACATCTCGCCATCTAAATTTGGAGGCGCATTTGTTCAAAAGATAATTGCAAGTGTCGTATTGCTTGAATTCCGCAGCAATGCCTAGAAGAAGGAGGCAGGATCCAGCAGGAAGATCCAAGTCACCGTATCCCAACGAACGTTTCAAGAATGTGGCGATCTGGCATATTTTCTGAATGCCATATTTAGCATCTCGGATTTGAGACCGAAATATTCCATGATGGGAGTTCTTGACTGCCCAGAATGCGAGAGGATCTAACGTGGGAGCCCGAAAGAATGGAAGTTGAATATTAGCAAAATGAACGGGCAAGCCTCTCAAGGGCTCCTCAGTCTCGGTCATAGGCCCAAGCCCCTTTTGAATAAGCTTCCTCAACATCGGTAGTAGTCTTTCGGCGCCTGTTGTTAAGCACTTCGTGTGAGCGAGCCAGTTGGCTTTGGCATATTGATAGAAACGAAATGTTTCATACGATTGCTGTTTAAACCGCGGGCTAAAAGTCGCCAAGGCTTTACCGAGATCAAAATTAGGTGCCTTCCGCGATCTCAAAACGTGAAGCGCGATAGAACGTGACCGACTAGATGATGGGATGATCGAAGAAATAACTGCCTGTGTTGTTTGATCTGCAGGAAAGCTAGGAGCTACTTTTGTCGATAGTTGAGTGTCAAAGACATTGTAACTCAAGTAAGTTACCACTGTCTGAGCCATCTCGGCTTCGGCAGTCCTGAGATTAAAATCAAAACCTTCGTTGTCACCAAAATGACCAAGAAGAAATTGAGTTACACTTGAATGGATGAAGTGAACGGTAAATCGTTCTTCATCAACAACGAGTAAGCTGCCACACGTAGCTAAAATGACGTTTATGTTATTTATTGATCTAGAAGGATCCCAAACTGGATATGCTGGATCCACACTAAGTGCCTCTCGGAGCTCGTCTGTAGACAACGGGCGTATGGCAGCTAGGAGCAGGTTTAGTAACCGCCCTTGGTATTCAGGCCCTAGGTCCCTGGCCTTGCAGAAAATCCGATAGAAAGTTTCTGGCAGGTCATTAGGCAATTCTCGCAAAGAGGTGCGAATATCTTGGTCCGTTCTCTGGGCACAAATTGTTTGGATCTGTAGGACGACCCAAAGGAACCTGGTGATATTAGTAATTCAGGTACGTAAGGCGGTGTCCGAGGAAATTTCGTTAAACTTACATTCCTTGAGCCCCTTTTTCTAATTCTCCTTGAATTTCTATTATCAGAGTTGGATCACCGACAGCTAGTTCCCCGGACTCTAAGCAAGTTTCTAACCTTGCTTGGATGAAATCTTTTATGTCCGGATTTGCAGTAGGCATCTCCATAGTTCTATAGGGATCTAAAGCAGCTAACTCGGAATGAATCTGCGAGTGGGCCATTAGGCGAAGTGAGATACATAACTTTAGGCGACACTTATTGCGGATCCCTAGGAGAAAGCTGATTATTTTTTTCCGAACCAAAGAGTTGCACTCATCCACGCCGTCGATAATTAGGTAGATTTGCCGGTCTTTAATAGCTTCGGAGGAGAATATGGCCTCGACAATTCCCTCGTCCACTTCTAAGGTAGTTTCGAAGCATAGCTTATCCACGCTTTTAAGATCGAGTAGTTCTAATATTTGTCGAGCTAGGCAGCCAAGGATTGTTCGATATGCCTGGGATTCGGCATGGTCAGGCCGACAGAAAAAGTAAGTGATGATGTTGTGAGTAGGATTGAGATTCAAGTCATCCACGATGTTAGCTAGAAGTACGGTCTTACCGGAACCCAACTTCCCCGGGACGAGCAAAGCCGAATTAGAAGGGTCATGTCTCCAGTCTTGGTAGACATGGTTGTGGGCGAACCACGTTGCATCCCCGCACTTGCGAGCTTGCTTCCAATCGGCCTGGTAGTCAAAGGTAGAGCAGACTTTCAAAAGGTTCATCTTCTTCTCCAGTTGGCGGCGGTGTGGTTCAAAAGAGGAGATCTTGCTCAGCATTTTCCTAGCACTAGAGTCTTCCCGAGCTTCTTCGACGCTCAATTGCTCTTTGATGTCGTTGGAATAGCGAAGCAGTTCGGCTTGATAAAATGTAACATCCAAATCTTTGAAGAATGCCTTCAGCTGCCCTAATGTAGATCTGTTACATATAGAGACAACTTGATAACAAAGCCGCACTACCACGGTAAAATACTCAAGTCCTAGGGAGCGAAGAGCCTTGGATCGTGGATGCAATGCTATCATCTCCTGATAACGGGGAGCTGACTGTCCCACAACCATGAAGAGGGAAGACAGTTTATCCAAGTACGTTGAGAAGCGAGTGGCCATCTATGGAGATATTAGTAATTAGATACTGGGCAAGGTGAGGATGCAAATCGCTTACAAGTAGTGCTAAACGGACTACAGACCAGACTCCACAGGCTATGAGGTTTTGAGAACCTCCGATAATGATGTCCCCTATTGAAGCAAATTGCTGGACAGATTCGAGGATCTTAGTGACACGAGGCCCAAAACATCGACGCCCCCCGCCGTTCTTTGCGTGAGCTTGTCGATCGACTTCGGCAGTAAGCTGCATCACATCTTGCATGTTTGGTGGCGAGTCATAAGCACAGGCCCTGCTTGCTTCAAATGCAGCTTTTTGCTCCATGGACAGGGCTGCCTCAAATTCCTTGATTGCCTGCGTAAGACGTACATCTGGTTTCATACGTCCTACGCCAGATAGCAGTAAAGCCATACTTTGCTATCAATATGTGGGATACAAGTAGATTTTGAGGGAAGGCTTGAATTTGTGTCCAGAGCGAAATTCTCGTATGTGGGTAGGTACCTGAGTAGGCCGCATCACATTGGCCATAAGGCCGTAAACATTGAGAGTGCGAAATCCAACCAATTTCGTCCGTCCGACAAACAAAGAATGCCACCCTCAGCCCCCAGCACCGCCCCCATCCCCATGCTACAAGGCATACTACTGAGCTAGCACTAACAAATAAACAGGGCTTCATGTCACCTTATTTGAGTTCATAATGCAGATCTTTTATCTCCTACTTACTAACAGCTTCCAGACGGCGCGTAGCAATCTAAGTCAGCATTGGCATCTTAATAATGGGAAATTATTCGGCTTAAATCTTAGGAGGCCCCTTTCTCCTATTTTCGTACTGTCTGGTTGTCCATGCTGCTGCTTTGCTTATTTAAGGTAGCCTTATAAAGTTATATCCCGTCAAAGATTCAACACCCTGGCTCTTGGTTTTCTCACACCTATCCACGATGAGTTACTTGTTCAATTCTCGTCACACCGACAACAAGAAGTCCGTCGGAGTTTTATGCAGCATAACTCTCAGGGAAATTGAACCTGCGAATCCCTGATAGATGATCTGGGCAACGCAAGTTGTGGAATTCACAATCACTCGGTAACCTCCCAAGCTCCAGGAATGCTTAATCCAGCTCTCCTGCGCATTCTCATGTGAACTCCAGATTGCCTTGGAAATATACTGTTGTGTATCTTCCACTCCTGTTCGGGATCTGCGAGTTCAAATTCATACATAGCCACTAACGTCGCCACAGTCTTGTACACCTCCATCAACCCCAAGTTGATCCCAATACACTTGCGATTTCCATCCCCGAACGATAAGTCGCAGTTGTTCATCTCAGTCAATCGACGTTTATATCCCTCTTCGGTTTCGCTGTTTTTTTCGTCACGTAGCCACCGTTCGGGGCGAAAGGCATCTGCATCGAGTCCCCAAACCTCTTTGTTTCGATGGAGAATGTAGGCGTTGAAACCCGCCGCAACTCCTTCGGGAACGAAAGATCCGTCAGGCATGTTAACCCCGCCTGTTGGGACATAACGCTCTAATGGAAAGCAGTCTACGGGATAAAGGCGTAAAGCTTCACGTACAACAGCCTCGAGGTACGGGATTTTTCGAGCTTGAGAAAAAGTGGCAGGCAAGCTCATCGACTCCTGCTGTGTGAATGGTGCTGCTAGGATCTCAGATTGGAGGCGGCTCCAAACAGGTGGATGCTTGAGGCTAAGGTAAAAAACAGATCGGAGTGTCACTGCAACACTGTCGGCGCCAGCTGTTATCTGGATCAGGAGGTACGAGAGAAGTCGCTTATTATCAACGACGTCCGGATGTCTCATCTTCGCTTCGATAAACCGGTCAAGAAAATCAGGCATCGCCATGTTGTGCTTGTCTTCTCCTTTGTAACGGCTCGTGATATATCGAAGCGACAGATTCACTATAGCACCAAAGGAAGGTGGGCCGATGCGATAGATCCTGTTCTTGTCAAGGAATTTGTCAAGCTCTGGTTGCATTCCAACCACAGCAAAGTAGTCCATGACTTTATTGTTGACCGAGAGTATCTGGTCATGATCGTAACCGTGATCTAGATAGCCAAGGGGCTTGCCAAAGGTGATCTGCCCGAGCATATCCCAGCTCACTTTTTATGAAGCGATTAGTCCTGAAGGATTTCTTAACAGCATGAGTCACTTACAAAACTCTATCCATTTACCAAAATCAATTGTCCTTTCTGCTCCTCGAGCCCCAACAAGACTTTCGTCAAGCTTTCTGACGAAGAGAGCAAGCACATAGTCAACATGAGCCTGAAGCTCCAAGACCCCTTTCATAGTGTAATATTTTGCTACAGGTCGCTTCATGTGGCTGTGCTTCGCATTATCAGTCTCACTAAAAATGCTGTACATGATTTCACCGTCAACAAGTGCTGAGGCGACGTTGTAAAAGCGTGTCTAGATAGAGCTGTCGTTAGTAGAGTTAACTTGTACCACTGGATAGTAACTTACCTTGTTCCATGAACTACTACCACTGAAGCAAGTCTTTATCAAGGAGGGGCAGTCGAGATCGAGATGGTTAGGCCCGACCCTGACGACAGGACCATATTTATCATGGAGCTTCTTGATGACAAGATGAAATGAGCCGCCATGTGCATGATACATACGCCATAAATTGGTCCATGCTGGGCAAAGAGAGGCTCCGATCAGTATTGATTACCACGCAGCCTTATGGTAGTGAACATATTGAATATCTACAATATTGTGTCATGGGCTCTACTTACCGGCAAGAGGTGGTCCAGGATACTTCCGAAGCGGGGACGCCACATATCCAAGGACGTACCAGAGAACGACACAGGTAACGAATGGTACCAGGATCGACATAAATGTAAGTTTCCCTTTTACGAGCGAGATATTCTGGAACGTAGAAGAACCATGACCGCCAGTTGTTGTCGAATTCATATTGCGCTGTATTCCTGGTAGATGTTCGAGAGAGCATGAAGGAAGCTTGCACTTTGAGCAGTTAAGTTTCTCTACTCAAGGATGCCTAGATTTAAAGGGACTATAATTGGAGAGTATAAATTCAGGATTCTTATTTTATGGAGGCGAGGAGAACACTTTACTGGTGTGATTAACTGACTGCAACAGCCTGTACCATAGCGGAATACTCTATGATGTGTCACAATTATGAGGTGGCTTGACGAATCAGGCCAGAAGCTACCGTGCCATCGCATGCGGGGGATCGAATCACATACGATAGCAGCAAGGGATCGCGATGTGTTGCTGCTCGTAATGATAAGGGGCGGTTCCTAATATCAGAACTCGTGGTTGAGTTTGCAGTAGTTTCATGACCCCGATATTAGAGTCAATTTGACTAGAATGTAGCTAAATAAGCCGAAGGCGGGAGCGTTGCAGATTGGAAGTCGGCTTGAAGCTTGGACGGTTTGCTTCAGACAGTTGCTTTATCTCAATATCATACTATTCTCATGTTTGCCTTTCGTACTAAATAGATCATGATATATTTGAGACGATATGACTTAAAACATTTACTCTCACCGGGTAGCGTAGATGTCACGATGCAAGCATGAGACCACTAGAATGAATTGCGTTGTAACATGAGCAACCCCATCTTCGAACTAGCAGCCACGAGCAGATCCTGGTCCATATACCTGAGCGCTCTTGGTCCTGTACTCTTAGCCTCTGACTCTGCTAGACTGATAGCCCTTTTAGACTCCGGTTACTAGACCCCTGAAAGTAAGGCAATGAAGTTATCTTCTTGCCATAATAAAACTATTTCATTGTATACAGGTTTACTTCAGTGTATTATGCTAAACTAACCTTCAATAATAACATTCATCTCACTTGGTCGATATATAGCTAGCTTTAACGATATGTGTTCTGGGCTTGCTATAACTATCTGAAGTGACACTTATGAGTTGTTCACGTATAAGTGGTAAATGATCTTGATGAAGCCTTTGTCTAGTTTATTAAGGGGGCATCATGAGCTTCTCAAACAAAGAAGTAGTCTGTTAAGAAAAGTAACAGTAAGAAACCATACCATCGCAACACTTCACTTTGCCATTATAAATATACTGTATAAATTCGCCTTAGTGCCCTCAAAGAATTCGATTTGGCTCTGATTCATACAATATTCGAAGTTCTGGAGATTTCCTAGCCTTCGTTTATGCAACGCATCATAACATCATGTCGAACAGAACACCAAGGCAAGCACCAAGTAAAATTGCGATGGGGGTCTCATCTCCGCAGTCGCAGTCGAACAAGGCAATTAAGCAGTCAACCAAACCCCCTGTGTCTAAAGGCAGGAAACATGCTGCTCTTAAGGGAAACCCTACAGTGTCAGTCTCTGCAGAACAATGGAAGAACATCAACCAAGCCATTGAGAAGACGGTGGATCAAGTATTAGCTCGGAACATCAATCTCGATAGTTTCGGCCCGGATTACTGGGAAATGGACGGGGATTACGGGATAGCTCTGGTAGCAGAGATAAGACGCGCGATTAAGGAGACCTGCACTTTGAAGGATCCTAAACTCCAGCGGGAGATAAGGAAAATGGCCTGTGATGTAACGCATGGAGAATTCCGTTTCCCATACAAAGGAGGCGGAGTCTGGTTCCGCTTCAAAAGTATAACTAAGCTCACATATTCTATCTAGAATATGATTGCTAACTCATGACAATGTAGTGACCAATCTCCAGAAAGCCATACAGCCTATAGATGGCAAGGACTCAGATGCCCCCCCGGATATTGACAATACTCACGAAACTACCGTAGAGGGAAAAGAAGACTCTACGGCTAATGCAGAGGAAACTACAGAGACCTAATTTGCTGTTTGAGCCATATTATTGGGATCCCCTAAACTGCTCATGGCCCTAAATTCAACATCATTCTTCAGTTATTGAATTTTCGTTCCATGGGGCTTCATTTATCAAACTCGAAAAAAAATCATGAATATGGGGGTCCAAGGACAAAGAACGGGCATGCATTTCAGCACCTGGACTAGGATCCGAGAGCATGGTGATATCTCTATGGTTAGTTGATGTCTTGTGAAGTACATCTAACAAAGTATTCCCTATCACAGTGGAAAACAACAATCGATTTCGTATCACCTAATAGGGCTTACGAAGCTGCACTAAGGTGTTCTCTTTGTCTTGTCGAATCCGGGGGCTGAAAAATAGGGGCACTAGATTGTGGAATGTCCGGCGATCAGGAAACAAAGAAAAATCTAACATCTTTCAAACTCCCACCGGTAAAGAGGGGCTGAGGCCTCTTGAGAAAGCACTATTCTTGTTGTTGCGAACGATCCTTTTCTCTGCCAAAGTCTTCTTGGTCCCAACCTGGTGCTCGCTCCCGAGTTAAATAGCAGTGAGGAGACCAAAGGAATCCGCGAATACTCATCCGGAGATCTGGCGATCGCACCTACAACCTCTAAAACTACATAAAAGAAAAAGAAAAAGAAAACCCCAAACCTGTGCGTCCTACATCATTGAATCGCAAATAAATATATCTACCCTGATCACATCACTGACCAAAAGAATGACCATCAGGATAAACATAGTCCGATCACCTCCGCGCGAGTCTACTCCAAGAGCCTATTACTATAACTCGCCCAGGATGTCGATGCCGGGGGCCGGCGCCGGCTGGGCCGACGAGTGCGAGCTTCTAGTACGGAAGATCATGCGACGGGGCTTCCTGATCGACCGTATGAACGAGATGTCGAGCATCGAACTTGGCAGAGATTGCCGGACCAGCGTGGTCCTCGTCATATCCACCGGTAATAATTCGGTGCGCAATGTCAGGCATTCCGAGCCCGGGATCAAGGAGGGTCTCTACGACATGGCGAGAGAAGGCGTGAATGGAAAGATGATCCTCTATGGATTGGGCTTCAATTTTAAGAAGATCGAATAAGCTTCGTGTAACTGGGCAGACAGTCTCGATACCTTTAATCCACTCAGGTTATAGGTTTGAGTAATGGGGGCATAGTTGCTACAAGTCCGGTAACTTGGGTGTGTTGTCTGATTTTCATATCAATACTATAGGGGAAGACCGCTTATATTTCATCATGAATAATATAAACCTACCCATACTCAAGACCTCGATGTGTATGTGATATGGAATATTCTCAATATGAGGTTCTCTACCTAGCATTAATAAGGCATCCACGATGACGACCTAGCGTGTTGAGTGCGATGACGCATTGTTAATTATGCTACAAGGTAGCCGTGACGAATAATAGTTTTCTCCATCTTTAGACTAGCGGCAAACTGCTATCATGTACGAACCTAAACCCAATGTGTAGGTAGGGTAGAGATAGGCGGATACCTAGGTTAAAAAGAGTCTAGGTGAATACGCAACTTCTGCCGGCGATAGGTAAAAGAGTTGCATAGAAGTCGGTGTTTAGTGTTAGCGAGAGGTAATTAGGCTCATATAGATCCCCCAGCCGACACCGGCGAGACCTCCTACGAGATTGCGCCCCTCGATGCTCTTGATGAAAGCGAAGTTGACTAGGCTCACGATCGGCCATACCCTCCAGCCAGCAACAAGAATCTGGTAGAACTCGGCGCGGCTCCGTGCCACGACACCCGGCCAGTCCACTTTGCCGTAGTCAATAGCTCCACGAGATAGCAGGTACCGGATGCTCTTGTCCGGGGTGCTCAGCGACGCGCCCAGAGGTCGCACCATAGCATCTTGGATCGAGTGTATGAATAAGCTGAAGAGAACCGTGTTGACGGCGGAGCCGAGAGTCTGGTCTAGGAACATCTTGATGGCTGTGTTGGCCTTATTTAGCTTGGGCTCAACCAGCTTGCCTTCCTTAGCCTCTCGCTCGAGCGCCTTCTCGTCGTTTGCAGACGCAGATGCCACGGCGTCCGATGTGGGCGCCATGTGATAGGCCGGAAAGGTGGATTCAAGGAAATCTTGCCTGGTAGAGACGGTCAGCACTAACGCAGATGCGAATATTTAGGAAGCAGGGAAGTTTTAGTCGAATATGGCACGTACCATAGGAAGTTGGGTGGTACGCTAATCAGCGAGAAGATGACGAATTGGAAGACTGGGACCCAGTCTATTATGAAAGACGTCTACATAACATGTCAGTCAGCCTCAAGCTTAGGAAATAGCATTGCACTGGTATAATTCACTCATACCTCATTCTGATACGCTGTGAGGACTTGCGCCAATAGGTTGGATGTAGCTGCGAGAATAGCGGATTGTATAGTTGCGGTGACGATCGGAGGAAACGCCATGCCGATGTTCTAAAGAGCCGGCACTCGACCGTCTACCACTCTTGTGACATATGATTGTCGTGGGTTTAACTGCGGGATAATATATGTAGTTGGAGATGAGATCAATATATAATTCGGGCTATGTAACAAGTTAATATTTAGTTATACAAGGCATTGCCACGTAGATATACCTAGGTACTTGAGGGATGCCTGTCGAGGTGCTATTGGCTTGCCAAGGTAGTCCAATTTGGCTCTGCTAAATTCCAGGTTTACCGAAAGCCGGCCTTGATGCTGTAACGCATAGGTGAATAATAAACCCTACCAAGCACTTGCAAGTCACATTATTCTTCTTTCACTACGCTGCATTCACGGAAGAAACTTCCATACAAGAGAAGAAAAAAAACTTGGCTTTGTAAAATGAAGAATTTTGATTTTCAAAGATTGGTCTGCTGCTTTCCTTGAATCAGTCACTAGTGAGAACCCCTTCTCGGTGTGGCTCAATTCAAGCGAGCCTGTGAGAGCTATAGCTTGACACTTTGCTACGACCCCCTGAACATGGTACAAGCTTGCTATTAGATTTGAATGGCAAGCGACCTTTATGATTCCACGAGACCTGCTGATAGATCTTGATGAATACTTCTACCCTCTGCTAAGAATCCACATGAAGACCAGTTGTATGAGGTACGAGTAAGCGAACAGAAATTGCGTGCGCTGGTTTCGCTTTGTCCTCGTATCGGTCTGCATTGGACCTCGCGCATCCCCTCCGGAACTTTCCGGCAACAGCACGTATCTCAGTGATCGCATCTAGGCATTTATTATTAGTAATGATAAGGGGACATCTTTCCAGGGTTGCACTCACCAGGAATAGAGAATTGGCCAGGAAAGTGTAGAAGAAGACGGACCACCCAATCCAGCCTCCGGTTCCTTTGCCTCCATTCACTACTTCTGCGACGGCGACGGTCACGATGATACCGACAAATTTGTATCCCGAATACGCCACCAAGTCGAGGAGCTGCGACTCGTTTGATATGCTCAAGAAGTAGCATCCTAGCTTCAAGAGCAGTATCTCGAGTATGACCACTACTCCTGCCGTAGAGGCCGTGTACCCAAGCAACTCGGGTTGGAACTGTCCCCTTAGGCCTGCTAGTAATGTGGATAATAGGATATACGTGACGAGGGCCATGACTGGGATGTACATGTCGGGGCTGTTGATGTCGTCTCGTGGGGGCAGGTACCATCCCTCCTGGCCGTTAGGTCCTACGGTCTGCCTTCGTGACCAGGGCTTGTGTCGCCAAGGGAATAGGACTAGGAATAGCTTGTTGATGACATATTTGTTCGAAACGTTGAAGTAATGCTTGAGAGCCGAGAAGTTGACCCATCGGTTCATCTAACGAGAATTTGTAAGGGTTTTATTCCAAGGCCAAGTATTCGCGACTACACTTACATTTTGCTCGACGTGTTTAAAAGCATTCTGACCGACTTGTCCCACGAACTGCGCGGCCATAGGATCGTTCATGAAGTTGCCGTAAGCTCCAAAGACGTTACCGGAGCTCGCGGGAGTGCCCTGCTGGTATGGGTTGCCGTAGGCTCCTTGGGTCTGTGGTTGCGACCCGGGCGGCGGCGGTGGTGATCGTAGCTGTGGGACGGTAGAGACATGTTGCGGTACGGGATGATGAAGCGGCGGGGAGTGGCCGTAGTTTGGATGCTGCTGCATCTTGGGCTAATACGTGGTTGACTTCGTTATGATGGTGACACTTATGAAATGGTATTGTTAGAAGTGGGAGGTACATAGGTTGTTGTAGTAGTGGGATGTGGTGAGAGAGCTTGAGCTTGATCTGGAAATGTGTTTTTATTCAATACCGTAGAGATGTTTATTTAGGCGTGTTAGGTAAAGGTTGGGGGGGGGGGGGGTGGTATCCCTGTCTCGACTCCCGAAATTCTTCCATTTTGAAACCGTGCCTGGCGCCTGCTGTTGCATTGGATGTACCTATGTAGATACCTATGTATGTACCTCCTATATAGGTAGAGCCACATCCATCCACCTATGACGTGCCGGAGCCGCAACAAAGTTCAATTCCGACTCTCCGTCGTCGGCCATTGATTGGTTAAGTTTAATGTACATATGTACAAGAAGGATACGTCTAATCTAATCTTACCCTTGTCACCTCATCGTGCATATTGTCTTGTTCGGTTTTGGCCAAAACTTAGCACTTTTGGAAAACATCGTTGACTCTTTCCCAACTTGTCCTAAACTACCTAGCCAACATGTTGGACACATTCGAGATCTTGACCACCTCTGGCGTTGTCCTTTGGTCGCGAACGTATGCACCCATCAATCCATCCGTCATCAATAACTTCATCGCCGACATCTTCATCGAGGAAAAAGGTGCGGTAGCTGGCGCAAAAGACACACAACCTACTGCCAGCAATCCACCCTACAAGTCGGATCAACACACGTTGAAGTGGACATTCGTAAAGGAGTTGAATATAATATTTGTTGTACGAACCATCCCTTATCTAACATACGAAGCTACGAATCTAATTTATTAAACGATCTTAGGCTGTCTACCGATCCTTGCTACACCTCTCCTGGATTGACAAGCTCGTCGACAACCTAAAGGCCATCTTCATTGACTTATATGGCGACCAACTACGAGTGCCCCATACCACCATTGTAGAATGTCGGAAATTCGACGAGTATTTCGACCAGCAATACCGTGAACTCGAGTCGAGCGGATCGACCAACCCTTCGCGGGATGCAGATGCTCCGGTCACCCTGGAAAAGGAGAGCATATCTGGAAATCTTGGAGACGAGCCACCGCTTCCCCCGAGTCTAAAGCAAAGAGGAAAGGCACAGCATGGCCCACAGGAACAACCATCCACCGCCGAATCTACGCCCATCGTAACCCCAAACACTTCTCGGCCCTCGACTCCCAGTGGGAATCACCTAGTTGTACCAAAAGGCGGACCCATGGGCAAGATGTCGAGGAGAGCTAAGAAATTACGAAATAACAGTTCATCCTTTATGTCATCCGGAGACGAGGGACCAGCAAGAAAGGGAAAGAAGGCCCCCAAGAAGGGTCGCAAGTGGGATGCCGATGGCTTTGCGGACGAAGTGGATGACAGTCTGGTATTAGACTATTCGGCAGCCCAGAACACATTGACGAGCGATAGCGAAGCTGAAGCAACTGCTCGCCCAACAGCGGTCGAAGGGGTCGAGTCGTCTTCGTGGGGAACCACGACATCTAAGGGACAGTTCGTGTTGAAAGACCTGGGCGACGAGGTACACTCCATCTTGAAATCTGCCGAGGCTAAGAGTTCGGTATCAAAGACGGAGGCGAAAGGTGGTCTCGTTGGATCCGGTTTGAACACGATCAGCAGCCTCTTCTACAACGTAGTTGGTGGTAAGACCTTGACCAAAGCAGACCTCGACAAAGCCATGAAGGGTATGGAAGATCATCTACTGAGAAAGAACGTGGCTCGCGAGGCAGCTTTGCGACTTTGCGAGGGTGTCGAGAAGGAACTCCTCGGGGTAAAGACGGGCAGTTTTGAGAGCATCGACGCGCGCATCGCCAAGGCCATGGAAGCATCCCTTACCAAGATGTTGACCCCCACATCGTCGTTAGATCTCTTGCGCGAGATCGATTCTGTTACGAAACCATCCTCGATGTCGATGCGTAAATCGAGACCTTATGTCATGTCTATCGTCGGAGTCAATGGTGTAGGAAAGTCGACGAATCTATCCAAAATCTGTTACTTCCTACTACAAAACAAGTACAAGGTTTTAATTGCGGCTGGCGATACGTTCCGATCGGGAGCTGTGGAGCAGCTGAAGGTCCACGTACGGAATCTAAAGGAGTTGACCGAACGAGAAGGCGGCAAGGTGGAGATCTTTGAAAAGGGCTATGGAGGTGATGCGGCAACGGTCGCAAAGGATGCCGTGAGAGAGGCCGCAAACGAAGGCTTTGATGTTGTTCTCATCGACACGGCTGGAAGACGTCACAACGACCAGCGACTGATGTCGTCGCTGGAGAAATTTGCCAAGTTCGCCCAGCCTGACAAAATTCTGATGGTCGGCGAGGTAAGATCCCTAAGAAACCATTCATTACGTGACTCATCAACTAATTTGGTCGTTACAGGCACTGGTTGGAACAGACTCGGTTGCTCAAGCTAGGAATTTCAACTCATCCTTCGGTCCCGGCCGAACCCTGGACGGGTTTATCATCTCCAAATGCGACACAGTTGGCGACATGGTAGGAACCTTGGTCAGCATTGTACATGCCACGAACGTGCCCGTTCTATTTGTTGGTGTCGGACAGCACTACTCGGACATCAGGAACTTCTCCGTCAAGTGGGCAGTAGAGAAACTGCTAAGTAATAGTTAAATTGGCCTACGGACAAATTCTAGAAGGCTTCCTCGAGATACCTTCGTAATGTTATTATAAGAAACTGTTTTCAAAGCTCCTGTTCATTCAGATTTCGCCCTCGGGATGATAGACACGAACTTTGCGTTACTAGCAAAGAGCAATTACTAACACCTCTTAATACTTCATACTGACAATTCTAGGTAGTTAACTACCTACCTAGGTAGTCATGTACAAGCGACCCTCTTCAGGCGGAGCCCAGGCTCTTCCCTTGGGCGAGTAAATGGCGAAGCGCTCCTTATCGATCGCCTCCGATACGGCGACGCTTCTGTCTCCGTCCGCCGTGTTCCAATTACCTACCTACCTATCACACATCTACAAGTGCGTCATGATTCAGAGGCAACATTCATAAATCATGCAGGTAGTTTTTATAGAAGACCTTGATTCATTCAGTAGGAACCAAAGGACTTGAGCAATTTATTTGTTCGGGGTTTGGTAGAGGATGGGTAAACAAGGACAACTCCAACCTCGTTTCTAGAATTCGATCATACCATCTGTACTAAGCCCGAAGCATCACAATGAAATCAGTGCTATGCGTTACGTACCTAATCCGTAGGTAGATTGTGGAGCAAGTTTCTCACCGAACGCTGCATAAACTCTCGGGATTAAAGGGGGGAAGATACATCCTTAGCATGAGTTTAATTTGACATCCTGCGATGTCCCTAGTGGCCACCGGGAAAAGGGGCTAGAGTTTGGTCGGAGAAAGAATTTGGAGACTCCACTTCTAAGAAGCAAACGGACAACGCAGCGAATGAGCTAGCTCTAATTTAATGTCTTGCAAACAGATGATGAGTAGTATAGCTGAGCCTCCAACTGTGAGATGCGCCACAAGTGAAAACAATGATACTGATTGGGTTGATTGGTTGGCCGTTTCGGAAGATTACGAGCAAGAATTGCGCCTCTCCATGCAGGAGAATCAAACAGATGTCAGTAGAGACAAGTGTGCGGTGATGCCGAACATGCGAGATCTGAAACATGACAGTTTAAATATATACCCGTCTTCACATGGGTACATAGTAAGAAATTTTAGAATTAGATGGCCTCGAGCTCTTGTTACCTTAGATCGAGATGAGTGCGGGATTCCGATACGCACCGCCGAACTCAAGGTACCGAGAAACTCTCATCGTAACTTAGATAAAGTAGCATACTGTTGGAAATAAGAGACTAGCTACCTTTAAAGAAGAGAAACAAGAGGTTGCTTCCTTTTCGTGGAAAAAAAAGGAGGAAGCTATCGAAGGAAACATACGCATCCGAAAAGCTAAGAGCAAAAATGTTAGAACATTTATAATTACGTACCGGAGCTAATACGAAGCTAGCGGCGGCTTTTCGAGATTCTCCCACTTGCTATCCCTTGTTAGGAATCCAGTGTTCGGTAACCCCCACATCCCGAGCTGAATGATGTAAAAGTGTTGCCGCGCACCAACTGATTCGAAGCTATTGTTTCCTTATTGAAAAATAAGCTCAGTGTTGGTGATCGAATGTTGCTGAGCCTCAGCTTGCCTCGTATCATCCATTATCTATTAGCCCCTTAGGTAAGTGTAATTTGCGTCGTCGCTTAAGATAGAGCCTCGATATCATGTGAAGAATAAGTGGAAGTAGAGATGCTACCCATTACATAGTAGGTTATCCATTCACAGCATTAGCTGGTAAAGCTGGCTGGCTGGCAAGCTGGGTCTACTGGTGGGGGTTGTGGGACTTCCTCAAGAACAAAGTGCATGTGGCCACTGAAGTCAAAGTACACTTTTTACATGTTATTTTGAGTTGTAGTTAGCCTTGACCAATGTCACATCACATAACGACATCGAGCTAGGTAGGTAGATAGCAGTAACAACCTTAGCGAACCCCGCCTAGCTTTGGGTTCCAATCCAGGATTCGATCTGATCGCCCGACCTTTGGTTCTCCAGTTTCAATACAACCGCTTGCCCATTGTCTGTGTGTATTTTTGACAGCCTGCCGAGCCCGTCACATTCACTTTAGCTGTCCGTAACGGTATTGGTATTGGAAGCCCGGCCCTAGTCCTTTACCGGTGTGCCCATTTCAAATCCTCTTTTCTTGTCTTGTCTTGACTTCGCAGCGCCTCGGTCTCTAATGGTAAAGGATTCCCAACTCCATATTTCACAATTACCGGTCATGGTTTCGCGGGTGCTAAACAAATATTTAGATAATTCGGTTTTAGGAAGAAGTCGGGGTTATTACGGAGTATACAGTAGGTGTTATCACAGTTCTCTGCGTCTTGTCAGCCTTATCGAGAATAAGTCATATTGTCGTCTTTCCACCGTCAATGCAAGAGTATGCAGATCTCTACCGTTGATGTCTTATCTTTTTTCTTCTTCTTCGAATCTTCGATCATCCATGCTGGCATCGGTATTAACGACGTCACAACCAGACCGCTGTTTCTAAGACCTTCCTCAGGCACCTTTAACAGCCGAGGAAATCCTACTTTGCTCATATTACAACTATTATATGAAGGTGTATGCACATACATGAATATAGGCAGTGATCACAGTACGGCCGCCAACCCGAGCATCCGACTTTCACAGCTGCTCTCCTACATACACTAACTAGCCCTGCTGTTGTTAGATTCACCCTCGGCCAATCTGCATCTTCTCTAGCACCCCGCGGCCCCCATATCTAGTCCAATCGCAGCATCACATCACACATATCACTTCTTGCGAATTGGCAAGCTGGACACTCTCGGCTGCGTGAATCAATCAACCAAGCCTCGTCCGGGCTCGCCCGTCTTTTGACATCTGATCATTTCCCTCTAACTGACCGCATGTCTGCTTGCCTGCATTATTACCCTGTGACTACCTACTTACATCACCCAAACGCTCTTTAGGAGGCGTGCCGCTGCTACCTCCGTTTGCTGTGATGTTACAGTGCTCCATGGTTATTATTTCGGTTTAGTTGGATCACGGCGTTTGCAGTTTGACAGATTGGGCGACGACGGGCGCTTACATATTGTATTCGAGGGATCTTCTTTATCAATCTGCGACTGGATCACGTATCGCCGAACCTGGTCAATATCCTAGCTGGCTTGTTGTGTTATTCCCCACAATCTGCCCACTCACGTCTCGCCGCTTGGCCGCATTCCAAGGGTCAGTAGTCAGCGCTGCCAGGGTTAGAGCTAGGATATTGATGTAGCCTACGGCAATCCGATCCTCCCCCACCGTCACTTATTGATATCTCATCTTTTGCCTGCTGCATTGGCCCGTCGATAAGTCAAACGATGAAGTTGGTCAATTGACTGATCCCGTGAGCTGGGCTTCCATTCGACACCTCTTGCATTCGTTGCCAAAATGGCCGCGTCTGTTCAGAAGCCACCATCTTTGGACCTGGCTTATGGTCCAGACGGTACTCCCCCCGAACTAAGAGATGCCGACTACTTAAACCAGGTCCAACAACTCTCACCCGAGGAAACTAAGGCCTACGAAGAGGAATTGTTCGTGAAGGCCACAAATTTGGGTATTGCTGTCTCGCGGCCGTCGAGTCCTATTTCGATGAAAAACAAACGAAACACGTCTGGCGCTGAATCCAGTATTACTGTAGATACGAACCATGTCCGCTCCGTATCTACAGGATCACAGGGCTCTGCTAGCACAAATTTAACAACCCATTCTTCAAATAACGGATGCCCCGAGCCCACTGGACGTTTTGTCACAAGAAAGCGATCGAGGACTCTCACTTTTGCTCAATATGAGAATTACCTTACACAGGTTAATCCAACTCTTAACCAACCCCGGTTTATGTCATCGTCACCGACAGAAACCGAATCCGCTCCAAGCCTTTTCAGTGTCAGCACAACCAGAAGTTATCTCAGCATCAAGCGAGGCCTCTCCAAGTTACGGCGTAGACGCAGGAACCCACCTTATCCTGTGGATATGGTCATGTTTGTCTAGCATCTCTAACGTGTATAACGATATGTGCTAACAGCTTTTTGTTTCTCTCTTCTAGGTCGTGCAGTGCGTGTCGAGAAGACCTCCAACCAGGCCAGAAACTTCAGAAGTTGCCGTGCGGACATAGTTATTGTCCTCGGTGCTTAAGAATCATGGTCAATCAAGCAACGACTGACGAATCCAAGATGCCGCCACGATGCTGTACGCAGCCGATACCAAGCTCGATCATCAAGTTTATACTGCCTCGCGAAGAGCAAGTCAAATTCCTCAAGTCTGTCGTGCAATTCAGCACCCCTTGGGAGTCACGGGTATTCTGCTCCAATCCATCTTGCGGAGAGTTCATACCGTCGCGGACCAAAATCGACCCCAAACACCCGTTTCAGGCCATATGTCGCAGATGCAAGACGCGAGTTTGCGTCATGTGTAAGAGGAATGCTCACCCCATAGGACAAGACTGTCCCGATGATTGGGAGCTGGAAGCAGTTTTGAAGATAGGGGAGAAGTCGGGCTGGAGGAGGTGCTACAAGTGCCGTACACTTGTCGAGCTTACACAAGGCTGTACGCATATGACATGCAGATGCCGGGCACAGTTCTGCTACATTTGTGGCGCAGTCTGGGATCCAATGGTCGGTTGTCCGAATTTCTGCAATGGCGAAGCTGAGATGGAGCGACGGCGTGTCGAGGAAGAGGAACGGGTAGCAGCGTTGGCAGCCGAGGAGGCAGCTAAACAGGAAGAAGCCGCGAAGGAAACGGCCGAACGACTTGAAGCGGAAGCACGTACTCGACGATGTGAAGAGTTCAAAGCATTGCGTGTGGAGCAAGTAAAGGAGATGGAGCGGTTCCGTGTTTTCGAAAGAAAATCGAAATGGCTCATGTGGACAAGGCATGCACACCAAAAACTTGCTCTAGTGGAGAAACAGTCGACAGCGATTGAGAGAATGAAAGAACGACAGGCGAAGACGTCTGCCAACCTCGAAGATAGACAAGTTGCTGCAGAGATGGAACTGCGCTCAACGCTAGAGCAGAGCGAAAAGAATGTGCGGACTCGTCTCAGACATATGGAAGCGTACTGTGATGGCTTGGGTCAGAAGCCCGAGGCAGATATGCCCTCCCGAACTGTGACGGAACGAGATCTGCGCGAACTTGGCCAACAATACAACGTCGAGAGGAACATGAAGCAACTACACCAAGCCAAGATTAACGTGATGCGAGACCGTCAAGCTAAAGCCCTCGAAGAGTTGCTCGAAAGGCAGGAATCCGAGATGGAGAAACTGACCGAGAAAAATAGAAAGGAATTGGAGAGTCTTGAGTCTGATTTTGCGGACGAAGAAGATGCTTTAACCAACACCTTTTCTCAGCGCAGAGTGATCCTTGAGAAACGATGGGAGCTTGAGATGGAAATAATGCGCAAAGAGCTGGAGAAGGAAAGAGGATTGAGATATGCCTCCATGAGCCCCCTCGAATGGCCATACGAGAAAGAATTGTTGGAGGATGGCCTCCCCGCCGTGGATGAATAAGGAATCTACCCCGACAACAACCCTCTCGCCGAATAATGTACATTTACGCTCCTTGGGTTGCCGTATATTTTGTTGCATTTCCGATCTTGTCACCATCCCATCACTCATCTCACTTGTATACGACATTAACATACCCACATCGCATCTTTTCCCTTTGTAACCATGTGCTGGAGGGGTTTGAGGGCATTTAGATGCCCGTCGGACAGGAAGGAGTTCACAGGTTTGCAATCTCGCATGGTGTCAGTCAACAAGGGGTTGCATACTAAGGTCTTAGCGTTGTAGTTAGCATTTGCTTTGTCAAGATATACCCAGCGACGGCTAGCAAGGACGAACGCATATTTGATTCAAGACTGGCTCGCAAGTAGCTGAGATTGGAACGATGTTGGAACGATGTTGGAACTGGAGTATCATAGCCTCTTTGGAATTAGATATTAATGCCAGCACCGAACATCCTATATGCTACCTAGGTACATACTCAGTATAATGACATGTTTGCTGGTGGTTGGTCACATCATGTCACGGACCAACTGGAAACATGAGGACCGTTTGCTGAAGCCATCTATACCTGCCTCTCACCACATGAACTCTCCAGGGCGGCTCAATGGGCGAGATGACGAATTCTCATGATTGCTATCTATGTTTTCACACACTTCGCCTAACACAATCAGAAACCAACTGACATTACATGGTCTTCATGGCAAGATGGCCGAATGGTTATGGCGTTGAGGTTAAGGTCATCTCAGCATCAATTCCTCATGGAGCAATCCGCGTGGGTTCAAATCCCACTCTTGTCACAGATATATTCGTTTCTGCAAAAAATTTTTTAGATTTCCAACAAGATTTCCGGGCTTGGCAAACACCACACTAAGAGCTTCACCAGGTATTTGAAAGAACAAGAGGAGTAGACCATCTAAATGTGATATTCATGTCTATATTCTAACATTTGCTAGAGATATGTAGTTGAGTAAACTGAGAGCCACCAGGGCAAGTACCACTAGTGATCTAGTCGAGCACTCTAAGCCTCCTACCACAAAGCTTGCCTTGAGTTGGCTGGAGTAGTGGATGACAAGTAAAATAGGCGTGTGCCTCAAAACCCAAGTTCACGAGCCATGTATATGACAGGCCACATTGGGATCACATGTCGCGTCGGGGTACCAATCGTTCTGTAACACAGTTAGTCAGGTGCAGCAAGTAATATTTTCTTATTTTGCAAGGCAAATAGTGTGTAAAGTGTTCAGAATATGTAAGAATTGACTATCACATTCCTACCCGATATAGCAGCCCCGGCGAGGGCGCCATCGAAGTAGAATCAATCGCAAATTACCTCATCATAACAAAGGCGGAGAGAATGTGTGCATGTGACCGGAATGATAGGAGATGTCCTTACCTGAATGCATATGGAGATATTGATGCGCAATTGGATTAATTACGCCATTTTCTTTTCCTACCTAGGTATGTTGAGGGAAGAAAAGTTGATGAAAGAGAGACAAAGTTGAGGCTGGAAAAGTTTAGGTTAGGTGAAGAGAAGTTCTGCACGCTGCCCCACCCTTGCATGGTACACGGAGTGCACGGTGCAACTATGGTGGGGCTCGGGTGTACGGCTTGCTAGAAATTCCGGTTTAACCCTAACCGCCCACACAAGATTCAACTTTGTCTACTGCATGCGCGACACTCACGAAAAGTTCAGCCCAGACAATTAATTACAAGGTAGGAGGATTTGTTTGACAAGACCAACTCAACGACAAACACCAAATCAGTAAGTGATATTATTCTTTCTCTCCACTAACCAATTGATTTTACGAGAAACCATCTCTATTCATCTTTCATTTTTTCCTTTTCCATCTTTCATAACTCCAATCTCTAATACCAAACTTCTCGCAGCATACCGACACAATGGGTGACGCATCAATCGAATCGCCCGAGTGGCGCCAGGTCGAGGTCGGCCGTGTCGTCCTCGTCCAAGGCAACGGCCCTTTCGCCGGCAGACTCGCTGCCATCGTCGAGATCATCGACCACAAGCGCGTATGTTTATAACCCGATATCCAAGAGAAAGGAAATTGCGAACAAAAAAAAACATGTATATTGACTTGGGAAATTATTCTAGGCTTTGGTTGATGGACCTTCGGCAGACCCCAAGCTGGTCGTTCCCCGACAAGCCATCTCCTTCTCCGATGTGCTGCTATCCGACCTCAAGATCGAGAAGCTGCCCCGAGCTGTCCGAAACGGTACCTTGAAGACGGCATGGGAGAATGCAGGCATCGATGCCAAGTGGAAGGAGAGCAAGTGGGCTAAGCGAAAGGACCAGACGGAGCGAAGAAAGGCCCTCACCGACTTCGACCGATTCAAGGTGATGCGACTCAAGAAGCAACGCCGATTCGAGGAGCGCAAGGCTCTAGCCAAGGTCAAGGCCTCTGCGTAAACTACCTTAGTTAGGGGAAGAGCAGACAAGTGCATGAGGATTGTTTCTAAACAAGACGGTCTCTTTCAGTTCAGGTAGAGCAAGGAGGGTTAGTTCTTACGGATCTGGTCTGCATGAAACAAACAAACATACAACACAAACACACACACACACTACATTGGCATGGGGTTACTAGGTTCTTCTGCTTCGTCTGGCGAGACAAGACCTGTATGTCACTCACAAAATTCTCGATGAGGTGACCGGCGTCAATGATACGGAAATTTGCAACAACAAACCAACCGCTTTGAAGCTGCCGACGTAATTTAGTCTTATCGTGAATGTTAAGTTGTGTGAAGTTGCTGATGCCATGGATTAGTGCTACAGTACATATGCATAAGTCTCACGTATACATGCGATCAAAGGATGATAATACCCAAGAAATGTCCCATTTGTATTGCCATGGCCGTTTTGCAGTAAAGCCTCACTTCTCACTTAACCTCTAATATCGTGCGCAGCATATGGCATCTAGTAGTCCATACATAACAAGAATGATACCTCGGATGCTCCATATGTGCGTGTAAGTGGTTTCCATCGTTCTTGCCTGTGGAATTACATAATCAGATATTGATTGTCGGAGCACCGCACGAGTGAAGAAAGTACGTAGGTACGTAATACATCAAACCCCCCACATTAGGTACATTTAGTTTGCGGGTGAGCCACAGAGCTCGCAAAAAAAAAAACTAGGCAAACCCTAGGCCGAACAACAATTGACATCAAAAGTTCGCAGCTGTAGGGGAACTTTTCTTCACAACCGAAACCACCCACTTCCCTCCCAGGTAACAACCAATCACCCCGCTACGTACAGAGTTTGTCGGCGTTCCCAACTGTTGTAGCTTTTTTTTATTCTTTGGTAAGTTCTTGAATTTTTTAGTATTCATATACAAAAAGGTCTTTTCCACATCCCCATCCCCATTCAATTCCTCCCCAAGTTTAGGTGGGTTGAAGAAGACGATTCAATAAGTGCGTTTGTGAGCTCGGGCCGCCATCACATCCCACTATCGTATCCCACCAAACACAATCGCACATTACGGAAATAAATTATAGCTAACTCGAACCCCACCAGTCCGATCAGAGAAAAAATTTGTCAAGATGGCCAACCCGAGAATCGAGGAACTACCCGACGACGAGCCCAAGAAGGTCTCGGTCGAGGAGCAGGAGGACGACGACAGCTCCGACAGCGAGATCGAGGTGGGCGAGGGTGGTGCTGCCGGCTCCACCGCCATCGTGCACTCCCGCAACGAGAAGAAGGCTCGCAAAGCCATCGAAAAGCTCCACCTGACCCGCGTCACTGGCATCACCCGCGTGACCCTACGACGACCGAAGAACGTAAGTACTACATATTGATACGATGAACATTTCCCATTTCGCAGATGAGGAGGGGGGAAGCTGGAAGAGTTGGGCTTTGCGCAAGAAGAGGGGCAGTCATATATGTCTAGTACAATGCCTAGTCTTGCAACTCTGCGGGATTCCTCGTGGGAGAGAAGAATGGCTGGCTGGTTGCTTCTACGCAAGAACTACCTAGTTACTGGTTGTAGATAGGGCTGACATATTACCTGCAGATCCTGTTCGTCATCAACAACCCCGAAGTCTACAAGTCCCCCAACAGCAACACCTACATGTAAGCAGTCTCATCTCAAATCCTAAATATCAAACGTAGGTAGCTGACAAGTTTCATTAGCGTCTTCGGCGAGGCCAAGATTGAGGACCTGAACTCGGCCGCCCAGCAAGCTGCTGCTCAATCCCTTGCTGCCCAAGGTGGCGAGCACGACCACGCCGGTCACGACCACAGCCACGGCGATCACGGCAAGGCCGTGGAGGGTGCCGAGGACAAGAAGGAGGATGACGACGACGACGAGGAAGTTGACGCTGACGGACTTGAGGATAAGGACATCGAGCTCGTGATGACCCAAGCCAACGTGAAGCGAAACAAGGCAATCAAGGCTCTGAAGGAGAATGATAACGACATTGTCAATTCAATCATGGCGCTTAGCGTTTAATGATGCGACGACTACTCCGGGCGAGTCTTGATTGTTTTAGTTTGTGCGGGAACAGAGTCATCTTCCTTCGGCTTGATGCATTGCGACAAGGACAAGGGGAAAATGTCGGCATATGGTACCAAAAAAAAAGAAAGGGAAAGTCGGCTTTGACTGTGTATTGCAGGGTTTCGATACCTTTACACAATTGATTCCCGAGCCGTCGTGAATATGACCAACGTTCGTGAGTTATGATCTGTACTCCTAGTGGCTATACTAGGATTTCTCTTCTGTTCCCTGCAATGCAATGCACATTTCTCTACGACCTACTTTGTAACGGTGTTGTAGTCTCTACCATAAAAAAATACAGTAGCCCTCGTAAAGATCTTTCTGGTAAGACAAGAATAAGACAGTAACATACCTAGGTAAGTATGTAATTATTTAGGTAGGTATCAATGATTGTCACTCATGCACGTAATGAAATAGGAGCAGCTCGGTCAGCTCGGTGTAGAGGTGTACATACCTAGTAAAGAAGGAAACCGTGTCTCACGTGATCCACTAGTCACGGGACTGAAAGGCTTAGTGGTATGTAGTGTCGGAGTTCTTCGGCAGACTGGAGGTTCCAACTTAGAGATTCAATGAACATCCTAAAGTTGCTGTGAATTGCTTCAGATCTCCACTCTCTTACCTTTTTTTCTCATTACATCACAAAAATGGCGACAGTAAGTATTGACTATTCTTATAACTTTCTATCTAGGAACATGAAGATTTAGAAGGAAATATGCCATCAATTGACTCCCCCCAATTGCTCCAGCCCGGACACCATAGAAAAATGAAATGGGAAAAATGGACAATGAGCTAATTTCCATTTTTTCTTTCAACCTCGTTAGAAAAGCGCAGCCCTCAAGCTCGACTGGACCAAGGTGACCTCCTCGCTAGGTCTGCGCGGCCAGACCGTCGCATCACTACAAGCCTTCAAGCAGCGCAACGAAAACGCCCGCCGCAAGGTCCAGGCCCTGTCCGAGCTGCCCACCCAGGTCGACTTCGCCCAGTACCGCTCCGTCCTCAAGAACACAGCCGTCATCGACGAGATCGAGAAGCGATTTTCCGCTTTCCAGCCCGCCAAGTACGATGTTTCGCGCCAATTAAAGGCTATCGAGGCCTTCGAGGTCGAAGCTGTCAAGAATGCCGAGGCTACCAAGGAGAAGGTCGATCTAGAGCTGAAGGACCTCGAGGCTACGCTCACCAACATCGAGACGGCTAGACCTTTCGAGGAGCTCACTGTGGTATGTTATAATAATGCTGTTATGGAGGGGCTGGTGGTCATTGCTACCGGAAGATCGACCAGAGAAGAAGAAGAGAGAAGCATTCATGCTAATATGCGTGTGTTTGCGTATAGGACGAGGTCGCCGCGGCAGAACCCTCCATCGACGAGAAGACGTCCAAGCTGGTGTCCAAGGGCCGCTGGTCCGTTCCGGGATACAAGGTACGAACTATCCATCACGTCCAATTCCACTCATTGGCATATGCTAACACCCCTGTCCAGGAGAAATTCGGCGACCTTTCCGTACTATAGACAAAGACACCATCGTGCGAGCCTTTACCGTGGCTGTGGCCAGAAACAAAACTACTACTACTACTACTACTACCCTCTTTCCCTTGTGTACTCTAGCAGCATTGTAGATAAGAAGCCGAGAAGGGGCAAAGGCAGTGGAATTCCAGACACCGTTAATCAAGGTCGTATGAGTTGAGTGAATGTGTGTGTTTGATGTATCTGGTGCAAATATCTAGGTAATGACTCCTATTCATTAGTCCAACTTGAAGTGGGCTTGGTTAATACATCAAACCGTAAAACCATTTTCTAATAACATCACTCTTCGATTCTTACCAAACAACTCCCTTTCCTCTAAAGCCAGGCATTCCTTATCTCAAGCCCCATAGTCAAACTTTCCACGTCCCGTACTTTAGGTAAGTCAGTTAGAACTAGGTCTCGAAGGATTGGCCTATGGCAGTTAAGCTCCGTGTTGCCCCATCACATTTCTTATAACATTCTTATCTATCCTCTTCCCACATCCAGAGACGGCATACGAGCGAGCCCTCTTGTGGTGCTTGCGTCGTGGTGTCCGAGCAAATAACGCTTCCTAGGGCCTGTGGTAGCTATGTAGCTGAGCACCCAATGGAGTAGAATGTCGGGGAAGGGAGAGTGTTTTCGGTACTGGTTATCACTAACTGCCTTACGTATAAAATAGCTGTGCTTGGAGTTGAGATTGAAAGGGGTATGGACTTCTTTCTAAGTAGTAGAAGAAGAGAAAAGAAAAGAAAAAGGGGAGGGGATGTCCAACCGTGAAAGTCTCGTGAACTTTACTGGTGCTGTTCACTTTTGGGATATTTATATCGCACAGACACTTGACAATATAGTTCATAACACTCTAGGGATAATATCAAGTGCCAATGAGAGTTCGCACTTAACTTCCAGGATGTTATAACATTCAATTCGGCCCAATACGCTATAAATGTAGACGACCTAAGCTATAGAATATAAAATAGCTATCTACAGGACGTGGGTAAAAGTACACCAAGCTTCTTCTCTCCTAGCCTACTCACATATGACTAGTACGTCATTGTTCTACTTCGTATTTCTAATATCCAGGTACCTAAGTTAGGGTCGTGACTACCCTACATAGGAGGAAGGGGCGCCAGCTAGGTAAGTCAGCTAGAATCACTAGAATGTTTTGAGAGGGTGACGTACATCTATGTCCTCAGTGCTGATTCTCTCGCGCCAAGAAGATGGTACCTATATCACTATGGTAAACTCTTACAGAGTCCTTACCCCTTAACTAGTCTAGTGCTTTCTTTTCATGTTGCAAAATCACTTTGTACCTAGGTAGACTTCACGTGCCTATGAAGGTCCCATCATCGAGTGATCCCAGTACTAATGTATATGTGCTATGGGTTGTCGCCTATGTAGTTGAACTATTGCCTACCTACATAGGTTAGGTACCTAGGAAAGTGGTTTCCTAGTGGTGCCATTCACCCACTTTCCACCCCCCTTTCAGTGTCCCTATCCCCCTTCCAGAGACGCTGTCCCACTCCATCGTTCTAATCAGAAAAATATACACCAATACCTAGGGTACTTAATGTACTAATTTTTTGGCGAGGCACCTACGTTGTTGTGGCAGTTTTCTATCCAACTTGGGTTTAGTTTCCGATTGTTAGGTACTGATTCCACCCGGAAATTGCTCGCTGCACAATGAACGCACACAAGTCCCCAACGTCCCAACTACAACTTTTACAATCCATCCTTTTCATCGCCACCAAGCTTTACCCTATATTACCTTCTGACATCCTCTCCTCTTTTACTTACACCTATGCCCCCAGATGAACACACGAGTAATAGTCATGTTAGTTTCGACATGTGAAATATTGAGAATATCGTCAAGAACATCAAATAGATAAAACAAAATCAAAGGTACGCCTCTCGCTACTCACTACTGCCTTTCTTATCATTGTCTTCCCATTTATCGTCACTTTTCTTCCTATTTATCACTATCTTTCTTTCCACTCACTACGTTTCTCTTCTCACTGTTCTGTTATTATCAATTCCATCCACCTCGTCTAAGCCATTCTTCTTGCTGGGCACTCGATAGCATTTCGCTATCGTGTGCTACCTACCAATGCCAATTGTCTAACAAATCCTAGAAAGCAGCTCAAGAGCGGAATACCCATCGAGATGTAGTGGCAATCCAGCCAGCCAAGACAGAACGTCTTGGCTGCAAAGATCAAGAGTCATCACTCGCCTCGCCTGTCGCAATCGAAACTAGCGCCTCTGGTCCTGGATTAGCTAACCCTAGCCCTTCTGGAGCTCAAACTCGAAGAAACCTCAGCAAAGCGAGATTCCAACAATCACCACAGAACAGGGAGAGTCAACTCGGTGTTGATAAAAAGAAATTCTGATAAGTGAGTATTTTCACCGAGTTGCTTCGTCATCTTAGAGCATGTCGCTAACTGTGAATAACTCCTTGGGCCAGGACCTGAAGGCAGCTCTAAGGAGAGCATTCTTGGTTGTAAGTCAGATCACATGACGATGTCGGAAATCAAGGAGAGATTAGGCATCGTGAAGATGCTCAAAGACCACACATATAAATCGGTGACCCTCTTCAATACATCTTAATCGTCGTTTTCGCCGTCTTTTTCAATTCGACAAAGAAGAAGACGGCGAAGACGATGGTGAGGTCTTTGAAAGTACCTATTCATGAAAAGTCGAAGGACCTGAATGTCGGCATCAAGGCTTGATCCAAACTCAACCCGAGCCGGAACAAACAACCCTCCTTTCTGGAAGATGCCATTGTGCCGAGTTCTTAGACTGATGGTACGAATCTTGTCCCTGTCGTATTACCTAGTGGTCTGCATACTCTACCAACAATCCTCATCGCGAAGTCTCCTTGGTATCCGCAATGCCCAGCACTCTGCTGCCTTCACCCCAGACTGTAGCTAGACAGCCAACGTCAGCCAAAGTTCAACCCCAGACTCGAATCAAGTTTGAATGGTTCTCGCTCCGAATCATTGACGCGATATTCTGCCAGCTAGCATGTTTTGATGACATGTAGATTCAAGGACCCTCAAAAATTCAACGAACTTGTCCGTGACAAGAAAAAGGACGGCGAAAGACAGCGAGGAAAAAGTCGACGAACCACATGGCTCATCTTCCGTACCTCGCTGACCTCCCAGCAGAAACGAGACTTCGAGATGATCCAGCAAGGACACTAAGGCCAAAGGTCTATCAGGAACTACCATATAACATTTTTTCTTCCCCAATTACCTATACACATACGTCACCAACTTCATTACACTGCCATCATTCTCAATTTTTTATTCACTGGTCAGTCTACTTCTTAAAAGAATTAGCAGGCCTACTGCGCTACAGCCTCTCACATTACAGGTCTATCTCTCAGGGTTTCGAACTACCAAGAAAACTGACCTACGAAGACATAATGTCTTGTCAATACACCGCCTAACTTGAGATCATCATGCGTCCTGATGGATCAAGCTCAACTAATCACTGACTACCCTCGCCATGATAGCCTCTACCGGGTTGTCTCACCAAGAGAGCGCAACGAGCGCAACAACAAGAAAGGTAAGACGACCTTATCCTAGCATCCTACCACCTCTGAGATTTGACTGTCGATGCTAACTTTTATGTAGGTGGGCTGTATGAGCAGGTCGTACTGGAGAGAGCCTGGGCAGCCGTCCCTGGAGCAGTCGCTGCGTACCTTGTCGACCTCGTAGCAATAATGTGGCCTCGAACTTTGTGATGATGATGATATTAGTTCTTTTTCCATGCCCGGAATAGGCCACAAAGTGTCTCGCGCTCTGGTGTTTCCCATCTTGACTCATCTTCATCTCTCCCCAATTTTCCCACATCCTGAGACAGTGAAATCAAGATGAGTCAAGATGGGAAACGCCGGAGACCATCGACTCTGTTCGCCGGCGTGTACATCGCCGAAGCCTGTCAAGCCGCTCTGAGGACTCCGACTACTGTCCTAGCTCCTTGGAGACTGGACGACTGATCACGTAACTGTAAGTACATTTCCCCGCCTTCCGCCTCATGATTCATTTCGACTTATTTATAGACAGGATACTTTGTCACGAAGAATATATACCTAGATATTACGGCAATTCAGTGTGGTGTGGGCCCACACCTTTTGCGACATAGGCAACAAGCCTTGCACAGCTTCAAACTAGAAACAAGTGGACGAAGTTGCCAAGGCTGTAGACGGTGCCAGCGACCAGAAGGTGAGACAGCCTCCTATTCCTGATTGCGCCGCGTGATCAGACTCGCTCTGAGGGACCACTTGGCCTTGGAGCAGGTATGTCTCAAAATTGTATGTATATTTCCTACCTCCAGTTTCATGGTTTACCTTGATATGACAATCCTCTCTTAGACAGGACATTTGCTAACGAATTTCAGGATGTCACTCTGTTGTGGCACGAGGGGCCCTATCTATAAGCTAGCGGCCACGGGCAGGTCCCGGGTTCATATACATGAGCCTCCTTTGTCCAGGCTGAGAAGCCCCTGATGGCTCTGATAGACTCCCTGGTTCCTGGTGGCCTAAGTGACTAGACTCCTAACACCAGGACTATGATACGGGTGGGCGGGTTCGATGAGAATGGTTCTGGGTCATGCCACCATCATCCGGCGGACGCCACCATCCACCAAGCTCTCATTACTCTCGAGCGACTAGGGATGGTCACATGAAGGACCATCACCGCGATTTGCACTTCGCACTCACTGTGCGGACAAGGGCTGCGGAGAAGTGAGGAGTAAAGATTGACTTCTTTAAATCTCATGAGCATTTGAGGCGTGTGATGGCAAATCCGGCGAAAGAAGAGGACCAAATGCGACGGCCAAAATCCATGTGGCCGATGCAGTCCACAGAAATATAAGAGTCTGCAATCTTCCACAGACAATATGGGAGAGAATGCTCAGCCGAACGAGGGCCTCTCGGCAGACTACGATCAGCAGACCGAGGGACAAAGCAAGGTGACTGGTCGATCTGGCGTCGGGCGCTCACAATTCAGTATGGTGTGGGCCTACACCTTTTGCGATAAGAGATGATACATGACGTCGTGTTCGATGACGACGAACAACAATTCTACAAGGCTTTGGAGGAGAAGTCCCAGGTTGAGATTCTACCAAGCCCTGATCCGGCACAATGGAGTTGCAGATGACATTGTGCACCAGAGCATGATCCCCTACGACCTGGCCAATTATCCGGTCCAATGAACTTCTCTTCTCAGGAGACGATGGTGCCTAGAGCAAAGAGGATACTGCGAACCTTGATCGGGAGACCACAATGAGAGGAGTGGATTGTGGATGAAGGGGTGCAATTCTTAAGGAAGCGAATGGGTACTGCTGTACCTTGTGTGTCAAGTAATAGACCCTCACATACATATAATATGGCTCCCTACGCTACCTATTTTACGTGAAATGTAAATTGTGGAAGGTGGAAGTGTTATTCATCTTCTTCGTCGTCTTGCTCGTCGTGCTATCTGCCATCTTGTTTGTCGTCTTGTTTGTCGTCCTGTTAGTTATACTATTCGCCGTCCTATTCGTCGTCGATTTTTGCTGTCTTCTTCACGAAGTCTCCTTAATGATCAATTAGTGATTTCAAGTACATGAATATCTACCTAAGAGTGCGAAGTAAAGCTCCCTCAAAGACGACTAATTATGTCGTTCAGCAATAAAAGGACAGAAAGTTCCTGTGTTAAGAGGCGATATAATCTAGCAAACCCAGACGATGAGGTAGCCCTGGTGAGCATGACTGCCTTCGATATTGCGGTAGTGAGGTGAATGAATGAGTGAGGTGAGGATGAAAAGATTAAATTACATATAGGTGGGTAGGTAGAGGTACCTAGGTACGGCCTAAAATATTTAGTGGCTCTCCCGTGTGGTCCGCCCGCAGCCCGCCTTGTCCGTTCAGCCCTTCCCGCTGTGTCTGTGTGTGCGCCTGTGCCTTCCATTGTTCGCTGCGACTCCCTTTTGTTCTACTGGGCATCCATTTTGCCTTTTATCATAAACTTTCCTTCTGACTATAAATTTCATATCTTTTCCCCTCCGACACGGACACTGCAAGATAACAAAGGCAATCTTGCGTCTTCCCAATCACTACCAACCTGAATTGATTGACATTGAG
Organism: Hypoxylon fuscum; assembly: GCA_022578945.1. Lineage (NCBI taxonomy): Eukaryota > Fungi > Ascomycota > Sordariomycetes > Xylariales > Hypoxylaceae > Hypoxylon > Hypoxylon fuscum. The sequence continues at coordinate 11,429 of MU399938.1, read as the reverse complement.
AGGCAGCAGCAACTACAATGGCGGGGATAGTCGATCCCACGAAAGCCGGCAAATATCCCGTCGTTCTGAGCGATGCCCTGCTCGGCAAGGATCCAAAGGAGATATTCACCGGTGTGCGATGTAAGTCATCTATGTCTAGGTATCTTATTAATTACTAGGCATGCTATCATTAGTGTAGGTTGCTAACAGATGACTCGCTATAGATAACCATAAGCCGTCTCTGTCGTCACCTACAGCTCCAGCCCAAGCACGATTAAAATCCTCCTCCACCAAAAAGGGCGTCTCGTACGATCTCTCCTTCCAAGATGACGGCGGTCGCTACCAGTACAAAGGGACACGAGGCACCGAAGATAGCCAGTTTGTGCTACTCTTCGATGCTGCGCGCGAAGTCTTTGTTTTGCACAAAGTCGACTCCATGTTCAACATGAACCTGGTCCAGACACCATCCAACGACGACCCCGATAGCCTACGAAAAGAATTTACACAGCTTGAGAGTCATAAGAGCAGTGGTGGCGCTAAGGCTGCCTCTAGACAGTCCGCCAAGGCAAATAATGAAGACAAGAAGACGACGGCCAAGTCGCGCAAACCTGCGCCGAAACCCAAAGCCGAAGAGAAACAAAGCCAAGTTGTCCCTGAGAAGAAGCCACCGCCTAAACCTACGAATACCAAGGCCACCAAGAAGCAACGAGCAGCCTCGGCAGAATCCGAAGAGGACAGCTCAGACGACGATCTCGGCATCACCATCGAAAACCCTGGCGGCGCGGCACCCAACGTTAGTAGGGACTTCTCCCCGAATCTCTTTGGTATTCGCCCCTTTTCCGACTTTGTGCAGCAGAATGAAGAAGAGGAAGAAGACGACGCAGACGGCGAGGAGGACGATGATGACTACGAGCATTTCAAGCTACCCAGCCCCATTAACCGCCAGGAACCGGAGAGAAGTGCTCCCCAACAACTGCCACAGCCTGACGAGGACGAAGAAGAGGACGAGGAGATGGAAGATGTGCCACAGCCCGTCGAAGCTGAAGAGCCCGCTTTGGACGAAGAGGACCTCGAAGCTGCATTGCTAGAGGAACTAGAAGGTGCACAGGAGAGCGACGTAAGCGAAGAGGAGTAACCATTGATTTTCAGCCTGGATCACTTGGGTGGCATCTTATCTATTTTTTGTTATTCATGTCTACGGGGGATACAACTGGAATATCGAGGCGTTTGGTGCTCCCAATACCACATTGTGCATTTATGGATGGATAGATGGAATCAGCGAATACGGATACACACATCATAGGCTTGCGAATTCTCAGGGGAAAAGGAAAATTTGGGGCAAAACTTTTCTTTGGAATGAATCGATACCTACCTAGGCACTCATGCTCGAGGCAAGCTTCTCAATATCTACAGAACGCTCCTTGAATCTTCAGGAGCCACACCGACAGTCTTTTGATAGAAAAGGCCGAGATCAAGTTTACAGACTTTGAGATGGCGCCATCACTTGAATTTACGTCTATGCTGATCTCTATGCTGATCATCAAGATATTCCAGGTTTCTTTCCAAGATCTAGGTATTTGTGAAATGAACTCTTATTCTCTTTTCTCCTGACTGCCTGGTTATTTGCAGCAGAGCGGACGTATATACAGCAAGCTTCTTTCCTCTCTAACCCCTTTTCCTTCTAAGCAGCAGCTGCGAAGGCCAGGTCCTCGTTCCCGACGACCGGGTTTAGCACGTTGACGTTGGTGCCGACCAAGACACCGTCGCCACCTCCGACGACTGCCGAGAAGGAGTCAGCCATGAGCTGCACGCCGCTGACAAAATCCTGCTCGTCGAACTCGCAGTGGCCGCCGTTTGGCGAATTGTCCACCGTCTGCAGTGCGCCGACCGCAGCCGCGTCCAACCCCGCGTCTGTGACGATCTGCTCGTACGCCTGGATCGCAGCGGGGATCGCCGGCTGCAGCTCTGCGAGCTCCTGCTGCGTGCTCTGGAAGTGCACGCGCGTCGCCGCCAGCGCGGCCGCGTTGTCAGCGCTAACATCGACCTGCGGCTCCAACCCGCCGCAGTTGAGGAGGACCTGGCTCTCCTGCCCGGCGGCGGCGAACTGCGCCATGTGCGCGGGCATGAAGAAGCCGCTGAGCATCAACGAGCCGCCCGACACCCCCGTGAAGCTGACCTTGCTGCTGTTGAAGGCAAGCACCTGCGGCATCACGGTCGCGATCAGGTCCGCCACCGCTTGCGAGTGCGCCACGCCGTCCGTGCGGTCGAGGCCGCTGCCGCCGCCCCAGAAGAGGTTCGGGTCCGGCGCGAGCACGACGGCCCCCGCTAGGCCGTTTTGCACCGCCTGGTTCGGGAAGTCGAAGAAGGACTGCCCGCCGTCGCCGTGCAGGAGCACGTTTAGGCCGAGATCGCCGGCGGCACCGGCGGTTTGCGCGCCGCCCGTGACGCCGGAGTCGGCTGTGAATTGGTCGGCGGGCGCGGAGACCTTGAAGCGTAGGGGGAGGCCGCTGTTTCTTTATTAGTTCTCCTGTTTTCTTGATATGTGAATGGGCCATGCGGAGGATATCGATCCCTAGCATGTGACCGATTAGGAAGGGATAGACGTACTTGACCATGGCAGTGGTATCCAAGATCATGCCTCCATCTGTGGCCGTCGAAATACCCTGCGGTATCTCCTGTGCCTGCGCAAAAGCGGTCGTCGCTTGTTGCTGTCCTGCGCTGCTCTTCTGGCCCTTGGTCTTCCGGGGCGCGGCCTCGACGGCCGACAGCGCGCCGAGGGCGAGTAATAACGACAACGAGCGGACGGTCAACATCCTGAATACTTTTTCTATCTAAATATTACGTTTTAAAAGGAAGACAAGAGAGTGAAGAAACGAAGAGGGCAGAACCGGGCCCGGAGGAAGAGAATAAGAGAAACGTGTATGTTCGAAAATAAGACCCGTCAAGAGCTAAAGAAAGAAAGTAGAATAAGAAAAATAGAAGAAGCTTGTTCGCGCTTCGCGAGAATTCTTGAGGTGTAGCATTGCTATTATGTGCAGCACAGTATGCTGCTCCCTCCCTAGGATGGCGGAGATCAAACGAACATCGCGGCCCCATACCGTATTCGAACCGCCAGCTAGAACATTTTAGCCTGCCAGATTCGAGATGCCCGCTCGCAAGCGAAGCAAGTTAAAGAAATCTAGAAACTGCCAAGAAGAAGGGGGGCTCTTAAATAACCAACCCGATGCCTGCTTTGGACTTACTTATTTCCGCGTTCTACCTACTCCGGGAGGTGCTAAACATGCGCGGTACCTAACGCCTAATACTCGCCTCGCCTGTTGAAATAGCAGTTTTCGATTTTCAAGACTGCTGCTGTAAGAGAGTTGGCAATCCTAGCACCGAATTAGCAGATGTTTGAGCCTCTCCGTGTTTCGCGGCAAGGGTTGCGACGGCACCCCTGTCCAAATCCCCACAATCTTCGGGACGCATCGTCACATCCTGAACACGGGCTCTTGTCTGAAGCTTAGCCTTGGCTTGGCTTGGCTAGGGTGATTGTTCCGTTGAAAGGGGATTTTTTTTTGGTCGCGTAAAGTTGCAAAGATTGGGATTGATGTTCGAGACTTCCGTAGAAACAAATCCATGCAATTTCGAGAATGCTGCAAGTTCGGGTCGCTAATATAAAACCCCTTTTCTCCCTCTCTAAGCGCCATTCCTTTGAACTTGTCCATCTATTTGTATTCTGACTTAGCGTAGCTAGGAGTCTAACTAGAACATGGAGGTTGAAATATAGATTGACATGAAGTGTTGGATGAACCGGTTCACAGTATGCTCGATGTGTAAAGGTGGTTAATAGGTTCGAAAACGATTCGTATTGAAGAGTAATTGCAAGTTTCTATCTATGTAGCCAACCGTTCTGCCCTTGGATATCTTGCGTACATTCGTGAGAGAAAGCGCATGTCGATGAAGAAATACATGTCTCTCGGGGCGAGACCGCTAAACCCTTGCTTTTATTACAAAGACCCAGCCAAAAGAAATGTCCCGACTTAGCTTGCTTTCCTATGCCCCTAATGATATTACCAATTATATACCTTATATATACCAAAACGAGTGTGTCGAATGGTGAGAGAAATTGGTAATATGTAAACTCGAACGCTTGGAGTAGTAGTTGGGAAGGCTTTAGACCTTCTACTGTTTGAGGCCACGATAATGTGTGTATGCTAATAAGGGTATCTTGAGGAGATATGAGAAGTTGTGGGAGTTGTTCACGAGTAGAGCCGCGACAAGGACCGTTAGCGAGTACCGTCGATTGATTCCGTAATACTCGAAGTCCACCATTCACGAATTGAGTTTTCAGACTGAGATCCCATGTTGATCTGAGTATACCTTCATTATTATCCCACTGACTCGTCCATTGCCTCGAGTTGATCCGGTGTTGCCCCGTGCTTCTTGACCATATGCCGTCTCCAATTGTCCTTCCTTGGGAAGGCCTTGCCGCCTTTGAAGTATTGACACGTTGGCTCTGTGCAGTGGTATGCTTTCGACTTCACATGCTTATCGTTGATGTGGCGATCTAGATGTGTCTTGGTGCCAAACTTCTTATCGCATCCCTCGTAAGGACACTCATGTTTGCGGTCGTGGTAACGTTTATGGTGGTTAAGCTTGTGCACCTGGTCGAAGTACCGCCCACATTCTTCACAAATGTAGCCAGGAGATTGGGGGGAGATCCTGGAGGCCTCCGGTGACGAGCTTGGCTCTACCTCCATTTTTACTTGTTCGTTCGCCGTTGAGAATGGAGATGGGGATACCGTGATCCTAGTATCCGGTGTCCTCCCCATGGAAGGATCCGTAGAACTCTGCCCTGGTGTGGTAGTAGTAGCGTAGTCATACGAGTCACCAGAACGCCGAGGCTCATCATCGCTAGGAATATCGAGGAAACTATCAGCGTCGAAGTCGTCTTGATGGTCTTGATTGGGATTCTCAAAGTTTTCGTGCGATGGTTGGTCGGTGACGATCTCCGGAGGGGACACCGGGAACGTTGGTGGTGACGTCGAGTTTTCCATTTGATAGTTGGTATAAGCAACCTTCTCCATAGTGTTGGACGGTTGCATGATAGACATCGGCGATACGAACGATTCCGGCTGGAGTTGGGGAGAGCGAGAGCCTTGGATGACAGAAGACGTATGAATACCATCCGGTGTCTCACTCAGTTCCATGGGTTCCGGGATGTCCGGGCTCTTAAGACGTTCTGAGGGCCGGGTCTCGGATTGTGGCTGAGCTGAGTGAGGCAGCCGGTCGGTGGAGTCCGGCTTCCTGAGGACAGCTGATGGAAGCTCGGGATCTCTTTCAGTGGTCTCCAAAATTGATGAGCTAGTCCGAAGCGGGAATGCATCGAACTGGGAATCACTTCGTTGGAAATCACCTCGTCGCTGTCGCTTGTGCTGTTGCTGATCTTTCCCTAGCCAGCTTCCACCTATAGAAGTACTCGAAACACCCGCATCTTCGGACATTTCGCCTGGCTCTTCAAAGAATCGGCTCGCGGATGCTTTTCCTTCCGCCTTCTGGGAGAGGGGCTCTTGCTTGATGCTAACGGGACTGGTAACTGGCGAAGTAGGAAAATACTGGTTCGACGCCGAATAGTGAGGGCTACTTGTGCCATGGGTTGAGGAGTGCGTGGACCGCTTTCTCTTGATACTGCTCCAAATACGACTCTTTAAAGAGCCACTCCTTCGGTGTTCTCGTGAATCTTTAAGTTGGGCTTCATAAAGCTCGGTCATCTGTCTAGACATTGGTTCCGGTACTCGATCAGGATCCGAATCCATCGAGATCCTGGTGTCATAATAACTAGAGTTCGCAGCTTCTCCTGAGGTGGCATGATTTGAAGGCAGATCGGGACCAGGTTCGCTCGTGGGAAAGGCTGTTGGCTGAGGGGGCAAAGAGAAGTCAATGCCCGGGGGTAGAGGCGGCTGACCAAAGTTTTGATGTGTGAAATAGGGATCATGATTGTAGTCATCCTCATATCCAGGAACTTGTCCATGCTGGGTTTCTGGGCCGTCACTGAGGCCTTGGACTCCTCTACTATCAATCTCCTCCTTTGCAGAAGGAGGGCGGTCTGCCTGGGCAGTAGGCGCCTGCCTGTGTGGGAAGCCTGGAATATGGAAAAAGGTCCTACGTTGGGTACCAGGTTCCTTCGTAGTTGGCAGAATTTCCCCTGCTATGGCTTGTCTGGACATCCGTCTGTGCCGAAAGTAGAGAAAGCCCAGGACTATGAGTAAGAAGCTCCCTCCAAAGACACAGCCGATGACTGTTCCCGCAATTGCACCGGAGGATAATTGACCTCCCCGTGCCCTGAGATCGGACCGGGGGTTCAAGAAGGGTGCCATGGTGGATAAAGTAAGAGCCGAAGCTCGTAATGCGGAAAAACAATGAGCCCTTTTGGCAGATTCTTAATACTCTCCAGCCAGACGAATTCCTCTAACCGACTGAGATGAGATATTAATGTGTACGGGAGATGTGAAATGGATTTCCGCTAAAGAGAGATGATGTTCAAAAGCCTCAGTGGCGGGGAGGACATGTGAGACCCAAATCGCGCGCGCGTTGGTAATGGTAACCTTGGACCTTCGAAGAGGGACCCTGTCCCATCCACAGAGGTCGGCCGGGTCGCTCAGTCGTTCAGCCAATACTCGGAGCGGCCTAATGACGGCCTAACAATGCTTGCGCAGCGCAGGTCAATTGCGCCAAAGTGTACAAGTGAAGCGCTTGCTGATCGCCAGGGTCATAATTTGGTCATATTATGAGATGGATTAGAGGAGTTGACGTTGACGAGACCAGGTTTTTTGCTGATTTGATCAGATTGATTCAGCCTCATCCAAAAAGTTGGAGGCGGAATTAGACCCGGAGGCGCCCCTGGAGAGTTACATGGGTTGTGATGTTGTTGGCTGGTGCTCCAAGTGCGCGCTGACCTAGACCCCGGGACCCCTGCCAATTGGCGTCCTCAATTGCTAGAGACAGGGGGAGTCCTCCCACTGCTTTAGTTTCAACTTATTTGTTACGGTGGAAACTCCGAAACTCCTATTTCTCCAGCAAATGTTCGCTTCTCGTGTAATAGAAAATGTTAGTACACTAACAGCGCTACATAGCCCACTTAGACCAACCATATACCTACTGCGCCACAAGCTATGGCCATTGTGGGAATAAAATGGTTCATCGGGTTGTCGGAGTCCTCTCGGTGAACGCGATGAATTATGAAATTATGGTCCAACGAGAACAATTAACACGATACTCGCGTCATGACCATCGACGGAGGAGCCGTGCATATCAGCCTCAACATCACGATGCATTGCAACCCTGAAGACGTCACTCCGTATCCTATCTACATATCTATTGACTTTCAATATTGGAGAGGGTTCCCTACATACAGGAGGCTGGTTTTTTTGTAAGTGGCATGTGCCGCGATCCCGATAGGACGGTTACAATTCCCCGATCCGTTGCCTTTCCTTTTTATTACCTGCGCGAAGACAGATGGTGTCGCCATCATTTTATTGTCACAGCTGCCACAGATCTAGCATAACCTCCGAGGAAGCTAGATGTCGTGCCTTTATTCCGAGGAAAAGATCGACGAGACTGTCGAGACGAAGACCTGCTGAAAGAACTTGGATCTGTCCAAGTCGATGCCTAGAACTGACGATCTACTCACCCTTACTTGCAATTCTAGACTCAACCTACCTTTCTACTAGTATAGGGATCACGACATTATTCTCAATACTACCGTGCACTAACCTTGTACGAAGGGGAGATGTCGTGAAAAATGACTAACGTAATTCCGACTCACCTACGTCCTACCTTGACGCCGGACAAGGTTGACGCTTCTAATCATTTCATCCTAGCGAGGCCACCCATGTCACGAAGGGTTTGAGGAGATTTCTCGCTTGTCAACTAAGACAACATGATTCACGTGCCTAACAAGTAAGCCCAATAAGTTTTGATACGCTTAGACGAGGCATCCTGAAGATTAGCGGTAACAGGACTTCCTCTAGGTCTCTCAGTACTACTTGTTAAGTCCACAAGCGACATCAATCTTACCAGCATTAGTAGCTCCTCGAGCCCTTGGGGCTACCCGGCCTCGAGAAGCTATCATTTCTCAGTCTTTGCCTCACAATGATCATCGCCGGGGTGTAGAATCAGGGGTATGAAGAACGGCCTAGAAGCCGTATGAATCGACATCTCACCGTAGACACTTTATTTCAAGGGTGTTCCTACAGACCTTTTCTTTTCCTTTTATTCTTTGAATGCGGATCATGGGCAATTGCTATGATAGGAAACATTTCCATGAGCTATATACCTGTGCGGCAGAAAGTGTAGTGGGGGATGCAGGTTCTGCCGTTCCAAGATCCGAATACTGATGCATAGCGGTCAAGATCTTGACCGTATGTCTGCGATGGCTATGAATGTTGAATTACGACCCGGTAGACATGCTGTTCCTCCTGCGCTAATACCATGGCCACTTACTTCTAGAGACACTTGGACGGAGGGCTTGCAACTTGCGGCTTGATTCGTTTTCTAAGAGTATCGTGTAATCTTGCCCATACGATACCCATTTCCCATATAGCTAACTTGCCTCACCGCGGAAGTAACCCCCTTCTGCCGAAGATGCTAGCTCTAGTTCACGACAGCAGTTACGGCGGTGTATCAGACAAATACTTTACACATTGGTTTTTCAACGGAGTTAAGGTACTCGTCCTGCCGATTCTCGTGTTGTGTGACAATTCAGTTGCATTACCGCAGTGCGCGTACATATGGGTTTCTCGGAAGTGTCAAATTGTATGTGGCTCGATTGCAAGGCTTGACGCTGAAGATTCTAGATCGTAAACCAACCTGCAGGAAATACTACATGTATGCATCATATTTGCAGGCTGCACTCAACTGGGGCAAGCTTGGCTGGACCTTGCGCGAAGACGACGGCATACTACATATCGGTTCAGGGTCTCGGGTACAGGAACGGCGCGTGCCATGGGCGTTCGTCTGAAAATAGGGCACGAACCTATGAGCTCTGACCAATGATATCTTCTCAAGTGGCATGTATTAATGGCCGAATTAATGTTGGGCTGCAAGATACATATGCGACCCGGTGCCTGACCTACCGAAGCTTCCAGTACCTATCGTAGCTAGCTATTCTGACAGCTCAGGAGGGAAATGCCCGAGGCGAATTACGAACCGGCGTATGACAAGGCTGGCCTTGTTATTGTTATGTCAGAGTCTCGATCGTCAATATTCGGGCGAGTCCGCTGCAAGGGATGTTTCCCCGGTCTTCTATCAAGATAAATGTGGTCACCCTGGTCCGCTAATTCTAGACAACATAACACCGACAATGTGAGGCTCTTAGCTAGGTAATGCACAAGTACCATCCTACTTTAGGGATACATAGAGCATGGATACATGTTTTACGACGATTTTCATCTTTGTCAACATATAACCGGTCGTGGTAGGGGTGAACTACGCTCGGCAGCCATGTCACTACCTACCTAGGTATATGTTTATCTACAAGTGGCACAACGAGCCCTATCTTTAACTAATGAATGACTCCTAAAGATTAGCATGCCATGTGGCATTCGAGATATGGACGTTTCATAAAAGATCTAGTGCGGCTAACTAGAATTGAAACGTCATCTGTCGTGACACTGCGCGGGCCGTTGTGGATAAAATTTCATTAGCATAGGTATTAAAAAAGCAACTACGCAGATGCAAGACGGCACGCTGCTGATGACCTTCACTTTTCTCGGAAAATATCTGCTCTCTCCTGCAGAGTTCAAGTGACTCCTATGTGCACGGCAGACTTCCGGTGCATGCCGTCGGTTCTTGACAGCGAGTGACAGCGAGTCGATGCGAATATTGCCAATTCTCTACTTCGATCGAAGTTCTACAGTCCAGTGAATGGACGAGTGAGATAGAAGCAAAGCAGGTGCAAAACCCGAGTTTCCCGATCACCCAAATCCTTGGCTGATACAGAGATGTGATTTAATATCTTTCTCAGTTGGTAAATTATGACCGGAGCCCACGACATCGACCCTGCAGCATGCAAGGACCTAGGTAGTAGCTGATTTAGTTGATCCAGCAGTTCCAATAGAGGAGACGATGTTAGCTACCTCTTAGGTATATTTACTATGCGCATATGTTGGGAGACCTGTCATATCTCAATATTCTAGCTACCTTGATAGCTTAGGTAAGGTAGACAGGCATCGGATAACAGCTAGGCTTCTCGAAGGGATACCTAGAAGCAAATATGTGACCTGTCTGCCGGTAACAGTGCCGGAAATACACATGGCCAAGAGACATCGAATCTATACCTGGCACTGGGGCTAGATAGTGGACACATAGACATCACAACTGACAAGTTTGGCGTACCTATCTTGAAATAGAGCACGCGATTATTTTCCATTTCCGGCTGTGACCCTATAGAGTTACCTCACGAGTAGGTGGGTTAAGAAGGTCTAGAAACTGCGAATAAGGTATCGACTCTAGACTTCTTCGTGTTTGAATTGTCAACCGGTGAAGGTCGCCCAACTACAACATTCTAGCCACAGGAGAGTTCCAACCAAGTGTGGATCCGAGCCACCTTAACAATCAACTCCAGGTCTAATGCTGGACACCCCCACACAGCACGGGCACGGACACAAGCACGGACACGAGCAGCTATATGAACCACGAACATGTAGCTCTGAGAGGATCGATTGCAGTTAGACAAAGTAGATACATACATCTATTGAAGTTGATAATGACTTATTTTCTATGGAAGCCTGCTTGGTCATAGGATGATTACATACCTGTTCCTTGGCTACATGTAATCGCACAGCAGCAACTCTCTTCCGTACCTGTTTATACCGAGAAGCACTAAAGGTATGTACCCAATCTTAACGAAGGCAGGCAGGGGAAGTTAGCCTCTAGAGTCTAGACGGGAGGCGCTTATTATTATGGGCAAATCTAAGTAAACTACCAACCTGTTAAATATTAATAATATAATATTAAAAATTAATAATATAATATTTATTAAGTCCGTACGTAAATAAAATTTTATTTTAAATATTTAAATATTTATTTATTTATTTATTTATTTATTTATTTATTTATTTATTTATTTATTTATATAATTATTTATTTATTTATTTAAATTTATAATAATTAAAAATAATTTTATAATTAAAAATTAAAAAAAAAAAAATTTTATATATAATTTAAAATATAAAAAAAAAATTAAATATTATTTTTAATTAATTATAAAAAAAATATAATATAAAATATTTATTAAATAATATATTAAAAAATAAAATTTATTATAATATAAATTAAAAAAATATAAAAATTTTTTTATTATAATATTAAAAGTTTTATTTATATATTAATAATTATAAATAAATTTAAATTTATATAAAAAAATTTTAAAATTAAAAATAAATAATATTAATTAAATATAAATATTA